>JARCFY010000004.1:43867560-43900060 GCA_029233225.1 Lepidodactylus listeri
TTTCAAAAAACATAGCCCTTTCAGTCAGGTTTGTCCATCAATGCTGCATTCCTATTTTATTTATTTGTTTGTTTTATTAGACTTTTAGCCCTCTCTCCCCTGCACCACAAGGCTCAGGGTGGGTAACAACAAAAAAACCCCATAATTATTAAAAACAAATTAACATAATAACAATCGAAGGTAAAATCTGATGACTTAAGCATTACTAGTATAATTTATCTGAGTAAGGTTGTGCCAACTGTGTGTTTGTGGAAGCTGGTACAATAATATAATGAATGGCAGGGAGGGGGCTGGGGGAGGCAAAGTTAGAAACATCACTGCCTCAGCCGTATGCATGGCAAAACATTTCTGTTTTGCAGGCCCTGCTGAACTGAAACAGATTCTGCAGGGCCCAGATCTCATCCGGAAGGGTGTTCCACCAGGCCAGGGCCAGAGCCAAGAAGGCCAGGGACCACCAGAAGGTTGTTATTCATACAGCGCAATGCTCTCTGGGAGGCGTACCAGGAGAGACAGTCCCAAAGATATGTTGGTCCCAGACTGTGTAGGGCTTTGAAGGTTAGAACCAAAACCTTGAATCTGATTCGGTATTCACCTTAGAGCCAGTACAACTGGCAGAGCACTGGTTATATGTGGGCTCTAGATGAAGTGCTTGTGAGCACCTGCACCACCACATTCTGGACCAATTGGAGTTTCCAGGTCAGTCTTAAGGGTAGCCCTGTGCAGAGCAAGTTACAGTAGTCTAGTCTGGAGGTGACTATTGCATGGATCACTGTAGCTAAGTCAGGACATGACAGGAAAGGAACCAGTTGCCAAACCTGACACAGGTAGAAAAATGCCAGTCTGGCAACATTTGTGATCTGAGCCTCCATTGAAAGAGAGGCATCCAGAATAACTCCTAAGCTCTTTACAAGTGGCCTTGGTGTTAGTGGCTCAATGTCAAGGGCTCAAAGTTGGCATCCCAACCTGGAATCTCCCCAGCTCAACCACAGGACATCCATCTTTGATGGATTTAGTTTCAGCTGGCTCTGCTTCAACCAACCAACCACAGCCTCTAGACCACTGGCCAGATTGTCTGAGGTGTCCATCAACAGATACAGCTGGGTGTCATCAGCATACTGGTGATGTCCCAGCCCAAAGTTCTCTATCAGCTGGGCGAGATGGCGCAATTATAAACGTTAAATAACATTGGGAAGATAATTGCCCCCAGAGGACCTCACACACCAAAGAGTGTCATGCTGAAGCCCTCTCCTCAAGTGCCACCTCTGTCCCTCTGTGGGGAAATGAGACAAACCATTTCAAGGCTGTCCCATGAATCTGTACTTCTGTGAGGTGGTGGATCATTAGGTCATACTTGATCATGTCAAATGCTGCTGTAAGGTCAAGCAAAAACAGCACACTGACCCATCTTGACCCAGGTGTCTACTGAGGTCATCTGTGAGGGCAACCAGTGCTGTCTCCATCCCATAGCCAGGGTGAAAGCTGGATTGGAAGGGATCAACGACCGAGGTGCCATCCAAGAATGCCTGGAGCTGTTCAGCTGCCACTCTCTCAACTACTTTGCTCAGGAATGAAATTTGAAATTGGGCAGTAGTTGGAAGGATCAGTAGGATCCAAAGACGGCTTATTTAAGAGCGGCCTCACCACTACTTCCTTTAAAATCCCCCAGAGCTCAGGGATAGATTTATATTTACCAGGGAATCCTGTATTCCATCACTGCTGGCTTTCACTGGCTATGATGGGCATGGGTCTAGGAGGCAAGTGGTGGGCTTAACAGCAGCCAGGATTCTGTCAATCTTGTCTTGAGAGAGTCAGGTGAATTGGTTCATTTCTAAATCCAAAGATGGCCAAGGGGCCTCCTACACACCAACACCCACACACTTATAGAACTAAAGTCAATGGGAAGCACTACTTGAAAACTACGGATTTTGTCAGGATTTCACTGTAGCACTTTGCAAATTAATAACATGTTAATGTGCAAAGCCATCATTCCTTGCAGTTCAGCCTCTGAGGACCTAACTACAAGTTACGCACATCCCTGAGGGCTACTTTTTTCTAAGCAAACACAGCCTCAAGAGGGAGTGATTTAGGGTACAAAGAAGGCAGGAGGGAAGAGGGTACTTAACCATTTCCCTTCCTATTACTTTTCTCCTCCAAATCTCCCTCCAGGAGTTCTAAGTGTGCATTTGTAAAGACAAATATGCATTTGAACACGGGAGAGAAGTATCACTTTTCTGCTCCAAATGGCTGTTTAGGGTTTAAAAAAATAGCCACTGAGGGTTCCTTAAATGTATTTGCATGTAACCTATCATTAGGCTTTGAGCTTGTGTAGGGTTTTCTGCTGTGGGGATCAGCCTGTGGAACGATATGAAAGCAATTACAATTAGTTTTGAAGATAGATATCAAAGTAGTCTTCCTTGAAGCCACATCCTCTAACCAAGAAATCCTGCACTTGCAATGCCATCCTAAGAACCTGGGCAATGCCATCCTGGGAGTGAGCCCCACTGGACAGGGTTCCAAAAAGGAGTCTAAGTCAACCTGTTTAGGATTGCTTTTGCAATCACAGTTGTGTATGGACTGGCTATAGTTATTTAGTGGTGATGGAAATGAATTCTGTACATTCTCAGAGGCATCAGTCTTTGTACAGCTGAGCCTTAGCATCTTGCAAATATACCCATCCTGCTGTTACTATTGAGAACTGCACCAGTATCCAAAAGGAAACATAACATTTATTGCATCATTTATTCCACCCTTCTTTTATTCCATTACATTTTTATTCTTCCCTTCCTCCAAGGCATTACAGCAGAGTACAAACCTCTCCTCACCTCTGTTTTATCCTTATAACAACACTATGAGGTAAGCTGGACTGAGAGTGGCTTGGATCCACCCAAATATCTCTACGAACTAAAGAGATTTCTATCCAAGGAGCATGACTACCCTGCTCCCTCCTTCTACCACTATCCAAAATGTCCCATGAAATGCGGCTCCTGGGGATCAGCATGAGGTGGGAGTTGAAGATCAGCCATGAGTGCTGAAAACTGGCAGAGAAATTTTCTGGTGGAACCAAGTCCAAAGTCACCCAGTGAGCTTTTCATGGCAAACACACCTCTGAACCCAGTCTTCCCAAGCCAGCTCTAATAATTACACCACACTGACTCTCAAAGCAAGAAACCACCAGAACAACCACGACCCTCCCTCCCCCACCAAAAAAGCAGTGGAGCTATTAGATGAGGTTTCTAAAGAACAATTACTTTTAATGTGGGAGGAAACAGACTATTTTCCGAATCCTTACAGTATAATTTATATTATACTGAAAGTAGCCATTCCAGGGACACACACGCACACACACACACACACACACACAGATTGGAAGGTAAATAAAATGAGTGCAAGTAGAGGGTGGTCCTGAGAAGGTACAATTAATGTGGTCAGGGAAGGGAAATTGCTACTTGGTAAGGTTGTTAAAATACTGAAACTTTTGAAACTTGTAAATTAAAAGAAAAGGTTTCCCTTGCTCGAAAGCCAGTTGAATCCGACTCTAGGGGGCAGTGCTCATCTCTGTTTCCAAGCTGAAGAGCCAGCTCTGTCCGAAGACTTTTCTGGCATGACGTGGCCAGCATGTCTAAATGCCGGGGCACACAGAACACTGTTACCTTCCCACTGAAGTGGTACCTATTTATCTATTTGCAATTTCTTGCTTTCAAACTGCTAGGTTGGAAGGAGCTGGGGCCAGAGACGGGTGCTCACTCTGTCACGCAGCACTTGGGTCTCGAACTGCTGAGCTACCGACACACAGAGCTGTAGAAGATGAACATATTACATTCCATCTATCCATGTCCTGTAACTTCAAATCTAGAATGAAGACTTTGAACCAATTATCAGGTTTTTATGAAAAGTGGGGAAGGAGAGTACAATCATGACAAAATCACGATGGTTTCTTTCTTTCACTCATTTTTATTTTCTCTGTTTAGTTATTAGGAAAAATGAGAAACTAGGGAAATGTCACAATTACCCCAGCTCACTGTAAAAGCCATATACTGCATTTTGGTACAGAAAGGGTAAATTACTGCTACAAGTACTTGGAAAAACCTAAATTCAGGCACACACTTTGACTTGACATTTTCTTCATATGAAAATATGTGGTAAACCCATTATGCTCTAGGAAATTTAGATGCACTGCTTAATGCTGTTCGAATCATTTTCATATCATAAAAATATTTTTGAGTTTGTTTTTTGTACATCTATTCCCCCTACTGGTGATATTTATTTTTATTTGGATGTGTAAAGAAAGAAAATGTTTTACCAACAAAAAGAGAAAATAGAATCAGGATTGATTTGTTCAAATTGCTATAATATTCCTTCGTGAGTGCCAACTATCTTACACAGTCTAATGAAAAAAATAAAATATGATGTACCTGGCTTAGCCTTGTTCACGCTGTTATTAACTTCTGAGGTAAATGATCCTCACAGCCTATATATTTATTTAGAACTACAGCCTCAGTCTAACACTTTGCATGCAATGCTTCAAGATAAGCACATACAATTATGCACAGGAAATAGGTATGATGCCATGGACAGTACTGGTTTTATACGAAGGAGGATCAGACCCGGCTCTGTCATTCAACTCAGGACTACTTTAAGTGCTACTTTTTAAAAGAGTATGTACCTGATGTATGCTTCAAAATATAAGTTACATGCATAAATAACTTATTTATGCCCAAGGGGGCTTACAGAATATAAACATATATAGTTCAAAGCAATTAAAATATGCAAATCAGGTTAAAACTGCAACTCCTGCAACCAGCACCACCAGCTGCCAGTCAGAGACATTCATTAGTTACTTCCGCAAAAGGAAGAGATGTGAGATCATGGAAGAGATAGAGTGTGGGAGCTGTCTGTAGTATATCAGGAAGGCTATTCAAAGTGTGGGCGCAGCCACTAATGCCCAGTGCATGGGCTGTAGACAAGCAGAACTCCTGAAGAGCAGAACTCCTGATGACCTCAGTTGGCACATGAGATAATAAGGGGAAAGGCTTACAGAACTACATGAGGAAAACATGCATTTTCAACTTTGTGTATTTATTTAAAATATTTCTGTCTTATCTCCTCAGACTCAAGGAAGCTAACACAACACTCAGGTTCAATGCTCCCTCTAAGCTGTGGCGTCTTGTGAGCAAAAATTCTACTTTGTGAGCTACTGGCATTAAAGCTGTGAGTGAGCAATTTGGCTCCTGCATAGTTTAGTTTGCTCTGGAGCCGTCCTTCCTGAGCTAAGACAAAAATCTGTGAGCTGGAGGCTAAAAAACTGTGAGCTAGCTCACATTAACTAAGCTAGAGGGAATACTGCTCAGGTTGTAAGGATATATAGCAGTCCAGTTCACAACATTAGAAAAATCAGAGAATAAATGCCACTGAAGGTATGGCAACAAATTTCAAAGAACCATGACTGGCAACATCTCCTAAGGTTAACCAAACTTCAAAGCAACCCATACGTTCAGTTGGGATAGGCAAGTACTTTCAAAGATGTTAGGAAGACAGCATACATTCTGGGAGGCATGGTCAAAATCTCTTGCAGTTTTACAAAGGATGATGGTGCATACCTCTCATGCTACCAAATGCAACTGCCAAAGGAATACAAATACCAATCAGCACCAATGCTCCCTCTAAGGTGTAGAGTCTTGTGAGCAAAAAGTCTACTCTGTGAGCTACTGGCATTAAAGTTGTGAGCAAGTGATTTGGCTACTGCATGAATTAGTTTGCTCTGGAGCCATCCTTCCTGAGCTGGGTTGAATCTTGCCCCTGCAGGGCTTCTATCTGGCCAGCAAACAACTGGCTGTCTGCTGCTTGCATTGCAGCTCCTTTTCCCCAGTCTCTCCTATTTCCTGCTTGGCATAGGAGAGAAAGGCTGAGGACAGACTGGCAATCTAAAGCGGGGCAGGCACGCTTCGCAAACGGAGGAAAGGAGCACGTTCAGACATGCGCATCTGTCCGTCAGCTCCGTTGCGTACTTACCCGTCTCCCAGTCGCTTTCCTTCCGCTTTACCCGGACACCGGTTTTTCCTGGTGTTCAGGGGCCTTCCTCCGCATGCCTCCCGCTTCCAAACAGTATGAACTGGAAGAAGCGGGAGGCATCCGGAGGAAGTGTGAACGCACCGGCAAAAAGTTTTGCGCATGTGCGCATGTGCGCATGTGCGCACATGCGAAAAACATCAAAGGAAAACAAAAAAAAGTGCAGCGGCGCACACGAGCCCCGCGCGCTGGCTATGCGGCAGTCTGAACGCTCCATGGCAGTCTGAACACTCCGTATCGCCGCTGATCCGCATTGCTCTGGCCAGTGTGAACGGCCAGCTCCGTGGGTTTTTTCCCCCACTCCAGTTCCCTCCGCTTTGCCTCCGCTTCAGATTGCCAGTCTCTCCTCATCCAAAGAAAGCCTTCCTTTGATTGGCTGAGGGCACCTCCCCCTCCTCCAGAGAGAGAGAGAGAGAGAGAGAGAGAGAAATGGAGTCTGGTAGCACTTTTATGAAGACCACCAATGTTTTATTCCAGGTATAAGCTTTTGTATGCAAGCACACTTTTTCTTCAGGGAGAGGGGGGGAAGGGGGGGAGAGAGAGACCTATGTTTAAGACCAACCATTTTTAAGAAGACCAGCAACATTTTACTCCAGCTATAAGCTTTTGTTTGCCTGCACATTTCTTCTTCAGAGAGAGGGGGAAGGGAGGGGGAGAGAAAGAGCCAGAGAGAGAGAGAGAGAGAGAGAGAGTGTCCCGTGTTTAAGACCTACAATGTTTTATTCCAGCTATAAGCTTTTGTTTGCCTGCACACTTCTTCGGGGGGGAGGGAGAAAGAGCTAGAGAGAGCATGCCAGGGGGGGATCCCCCTTTCTATTTCTAACAGATTGGGGGGGGGGAGAAACCTAACAGTACAGCTTGCATTCCTTATTAGTGAAAGGGAGCAAGAGTCCAGCAGCACCTTAATGACTAACAGAATTTGTGGCAGGATAAGAGCTTTTGTGAGTCACTGCTCACATCTTCAGATACAGTTAGAATGTGAGTCTATCTCTCCTTATATCTTGGAGAGTGAAGTGATTTCAGACGCCGAAAGACAAGAACAGGCACTGGTAATGAGAGAAGAAACCTGGGTCTCAATTCAGTCCAGGAGTTTCCATCGTCTTGAGCTTCATGATCAGTTGCAATTCAGCAGTCTCTCTTTCTAATCTCTCTCTGAAATTCCTTTGTAAGAAAACTGCTACTCTTAGGTCAGCAACTGAATGTCCTGGAAGGTTAAAATGTTCTCCCACTGGTTTTTGAATGTTATGGTTTCTAATAGGAGTAGAAAGAGTAAGATTCCAGTAGCACCTTTAAAGACTAACAAAATTTGTGATAGGGTATATGCTTTTGTGAATCACTGCTCACTTCTTCAGACTTATTTCCATTTATTCTTTGCATCCTCCTGGACTGAATCCTCATGTACCAAATTGAGATCTAGGTTTCCTGTCTCATTACCAGTGCTGATTTCTCCAGGCCTACTACCCTGCTGCATATCACACCTATTCCAATCATGCCTGCTATCGCAATTCGGCATTTGAAATCATCTTTATAAATTTGTATCCCTGGTACCTCATGTTACATTTTATGGCACACATGGCCCAGCCGAAGAAAGTGACATTTATGTCAGATCTGGCCCTCATAACAACTAAGTTCGACACCTCTGTTCTATCATCTCCCCCCAGTCATGTCTTTTTTAAACTGACAGTCTCAGACTCTTCAGCCCTTTAATCATCTTCGTTGCCCTCTTCGGCAATGATGGCGAAAAGGCAATACTACTTCACCACCACTGAGACTGCATGTAATCATCCAGCTGAGCTATTAGTGTGGTTCAGGGACTTTTACATCATAGCCCCAAGGAGCTGGACTTTGACCACACAACAGCAAACAAAATCACTCAGATCAGCTCTGGTTTAGATGCCAGTGTGGATACATGTGATTCTCTGGCATCTGCTTGTCTGATTTATATGGATGCTTTTCCATCCTCCATACTTTTCCTGAGGATGTGGACATGATCCTTGGACAGGGGAGTCTTGCCCTGATCTGCCCCATGGGCACTGGCCTGTGGGTACTGCAGGGTTCCATCTTATCGCTCATGCTATTTAATATCTACATGAAGCCACTGGGAGAGGTCATCAGGAGTTTGGGCTACAATACCCAGCTCTGCTTTTCTTTTCCACCTAATTCCGAGGATGAGGGTGAACAAGTTGAAACTTAATCCTGACAAGACTGAGGTGCTCTGGGTTAGTAGAAAAGCAGATTAGGGACTTGAGATCTCCCATATTGGATGGAGTTATACTCCCCTTGAAAAGTCAGGTTCACAGCTTGTGAGTGCTGCTTGACACAGTGGTCACTTTAGAAAACCAGGTGACTGCTGTGGCTTGGTGCTGTGGTTTGTCCAGCTCTGGCTGTTGGGTCAACTGTGTCCTGGCTCAGTCAGATATAGCCACAGTTATTCATGCATTATTTATATTTAGATTGGACTATTTGCAATGCTACGTGGAGCTACCTTTCAATACTGTTCGGAAGCTGCCGTGACTGCAGAACAGTACCTGCCCCAATACCTATCCTTATGATACCCTACTGCTTACTTCCCCCCATTGTGAGACCTGTCCATTTATTCCTATTCTTTGCTTCCTGTCTTTTAACCAATTTTTAATCCATAAGAGGACTTATCCCATAATGCTAAGCTTACTTGGGAATCTTTGGTAAGCTACCTATCTAAATCCTTTTAAAAGTCCATGTCTACTGGGTCACCATTATCTACATGTTTGTTTACTTTCTCAGAGAACTCCAAAAGGCTGGGGAGACAGGACTTCTCTTTGCACAGGCAAAGCTGATTTTTCCTCAGCAGGCTTTGTTTCTGTATCTTCCTAATAGTTCTGTCTTTGATTAGTTTCAGCTAATTTGCCTGGGACAGACATTAGGCTAACTGACCTATAATTTCCTGGTTCCCCTCTGGACCCCTTTTGAACAATCAGTATAACATTTGCAACTCTCCAGTCTTCTGGTACAGTGGCTGATTTTAGTCATGTTACATACATGGGTTAGTAGATCAACAACCTCACATTTGAGTTCCCAAACAACCCTTGGGTATATGCCACCAGGACATGCAGACTTATTGGTTTTTAATTTTGCCAATAGGTCTAATACCTCAACTCTTGTCACTTCATTTGACTCAGTTCTTCACACTTCCTTTCTGAAAATAGTGGCTGTGGCCTGGGTACATTCCCCATACTTTCGTGAACACAGATGAAAAGAATTTATTTAGCTTCTATTCCTATGTCTCCCTCAAGAAGTCACATTGCATGTGCCGCTAAAGTACCCTGGAGTTCCTCTCTCTCTCTCTTCCCCTCTCTGATACACTAATATGAATGCTGACAGTGCAAGACAGATAGGGGGGAAATGCCAGTTTAATCAAATGTACATTCTGGCCAATGCAGGTCTTACATTTTAAATACGAAAAAAAAATTTTAAGGCACCACTTGTGAGAACAGCCTGAGGCTTGCTGCTTGAACAAATAGCATTTAGGATTGAATTGACTGCCTGCTCCACAACAGCAGTATCACTCTTATGTCAGCAGTTCTGCAGGGATATTGTCCTCAGCATTGCAGATATATATCTGGCTGCATAAACGATCAACATGCCAAGTTCAACTGCATCATGTTTATCCCCCCCCCCCAAAAAAAATCATAGGAGAGAGAGAAAAACTTTTAAAATATCTGATTGCATTTTATAGACTTAAAATAGCTGATAATATCCATGTGTGCTACACATGGCAGAGAGAAGTAACTAATTAACAGGGAATTCCCTATGAAAACATAATTCTAAAGCATTTTGGCTCCACATTTCAACAGATGGACTGCAGAAGATACTAGATAGGGAAAAGCCAAGCTGAGCCAACTGAGTGATGGTTTTCTAGCTGAACCGGGGAATATTTTCATTCTTATTTTGACAAATCTATATAGAAATCAGAGCCAACACTTCCAAAGAGAGGAACTTGCTAATAGGCTACTGAATACAGGCTTCCACATAAATGGTTTGGGTTTTTTCCCACAAACATAATGACAAACAGTCCCCATTGATTTCCCCAACAGAAAAGACAATGCTTAGAGACCATTAATGAAAGGGGGTGGAGCTGCTACCCCCTGCAAGCTCTAGGGGAAACCCTGGTCAGATAGTTCATTTAAGTAAATTGATCATGTGTCCCAAGCATTTGAAGACAAAATCTTCAGTGAAGGCAAGCAAAAGCGTGGTTGTTTCTAGATTATCTTTTTAAAGTTTTATACAGTCTGGTGAGTAAAAGGTTGGAGTTGGATTTCCCATCCAGAACATGTAGACAGAACAGTCAGTTGCAGATGGAGCTGCCTGAGACACCTGAAAAGCTAACGTTAGTCCTGGATCTTGGAAGCAACAATTTCAAGTCTTATCTCTACCTTGGACTAGTACAGCTTCAGACAAGTTGTTATCTCTTCAGCTTTCTTTTTATAAAACAGGAACTGAGGAGATCTATTTCCCATCACTATTGTAGTGAGTGTAGAGATCAATCAGATTGCAAAGTACGTGAAGAACAACAAATAATAAGTGTAAGCCAATAATAAATGTGTCAGCCTATAGACCAGAAAGTCAGCAAACACAGATTTCAGTTCCACTTTTATAACCTCAGTATTCAGAGCCCTTCCCGATTAAATGGAATTCAAAGTATCAGTGCACTTTGCGATACTAACATTATTCCCTCAGTCTTCAAGGAAACAAAAGGTGTGTGTGTGTTAGTATCTATTCCCACCTTTACTGTGTTTATTAAAATGAGTTCTGATTAATTATTGCCTTAGGTCTATGTATTAAAGTTTATTTACTTTATTGATACCACTAAGTGAAATATAAAATAGGTAAAAATGGTATCTTCTATTGGACCAAATATGCAAGCTGTTAAACCTCAAAGGTTTTGAAGGACCTATTGTTAGCCAAATTGCTTTAATTTAAAGTTAGCAATTGGCAAAATACACGGGTTCTTGCCAACTATACCAGGGTCCCACCCCTCCCGGGAGTTCTCAAGGAAAGAGGCACGTGAGGCAGATAGCCAGTTCAATGCAGTTTACTGGGCAATGTTGTTCAAGCACACCAAAAACGTAATCACACACACAATCACACAGGCCTAAGGAAATAAGGACAGAAAGTAGCACGTTTGCATGAGCAGGAATTCGTTGGTGGGGAAGCAATATGTTACCTAGAGATGCGTGGTCCGATCGATGGAAGAATTGAATGGGAAGAAAAACAGAAAGACTATGGGACACGAGGCTCGAACCTGCGAGACCACGTGTTCTCTTGGATCGCGAGTCCAGAGATTTAAAGATGGAGGCAAGGGTATGGGTATAGGAAGCTGGGCACAAGGGGTAGTAAAGCAGATAGGGGACGATGGCTCAAGAGACCGATTGCCTCTGCGCAAGGTCTTTTATTAGGTGGTCTTGGGGTAGGCTGATCAGACCACATCCCACTAACACACCTCTTAGGCAGTTCGTCCCTCTCTGACCCTTCCATAGGTTAGAGGTGGACAAAAGGAGGAGGGCAGGGGGATGGACAATATTGCAAAACTATGATCTCACCAGGAAGTGGACACTTGGGCAGGGTCTGATGACTCACCTGGGCTACAACTATTGTTAGTCAATGGCTCTGGCCGACTGGGTGATGGTCAGAACATTAGTTGCTAGGCAACTATGTTAGCATAACTATTCAGGTACGTTGGAGGGGGCAGGGGTTGACCAGTGTGCTGAAACTGAAAGAAACCTCATGGCAGAAGGAATCTTTTGTCTCTGTCTCAGGTGAACTGTCTAGGGTGTCAGCCTCCTGGCATGGGCTGGAGCCTTCCCCTCTAATGAAGAAAGCACATGGCCCTTCCAATATGGGCAACCCAAGTTCAGGCTTATGAATATTAAAATCCATAAGAGCACTAGCAGTGCCTTGCTGGCTAACACTATGTGCAACCTTACAAAACATTTTAAAATATTAAAATTGGTCCTAAGCACAATTCAGAAGAATCTAGTTATGACTAAGGTTGCAATCATATGCTTGAGAGGAAGCCCCCTGGAATACAGTGGAACGTAATCATGGGAAAAAACATTCTCAAAACTTAGCTACACATCTCAATCAATGAAATCAAGGTACAAGAGCACAAGCAAATGCCTTGGGGCCTAATACCGCCATACTATTCATGTGTATTCAAAAATGTTCCAGTTTTCCTTTCTCCACTGTTAATAGTGCAATATTCTGTCTCCATATAATGGACAGAGGAGTTATCTTACTGAGGTGGCAACTGTCCTGTCTAGTGCTGGAGACAGGGAGTGTACAGCACTGAACTAAAGGGTGGAGGAAGAGAAACAAAAAACATGCAATGGCATTGAAGGGGAGGGAGTTACACATCTGGTGAAAGTGATTCATAATGGAGTGGTACAACAGACAGCAGTCAATTTCTAAAACAAGCAAAATTACATTACACACAGGTGTGAAAAGCTCTCTCTGTAAATTTTTATCCCACTCTTTCTCTCAGAAGCTCAAGATAGTAAATGTGGTTCTCCTTCCCTCTTTTTATTCTCACAACCTTTCTGTAAGGTAGGACTCTGAACTAGAGGAGGTTTTTTTACTTCAGCCCCCATCAGTGACATGGACCCTTTGAACAATTGTTCCCCAACATGCTAGATCATGTCACTAACAGCTTTTTAAACTTCAGTTTCACAAGCAACTCACTATGTAATAATGGCAGTTGAAGGCTGCTGGTTTAGAAAAACTTCACATTGGGCTTGGTTCTTTGAGTCCTGACCAGTATTTTCAAAAGGTTATTACAATTTTAACAGGAACATGAAGCTAACACAACAAAGTTTGAAGTGAGCACATATTCTACTTCATGCACAACACAGAAACACACTCTGAAAAGCCACGATTGGCCCCACCTCCAGACAGATTTTTGGAGCAGCTTCCACAAAGTGAAGAAGGAAATACATTCATATATTCATTCTAAAAGGTAGGCAACACAGTTCAGTAATGTGTATGCATTGTAAAAGTAATGCATGAAGCAGTTCTGACAAGTACTGTATTTGCTACCACCTAGACTTGCCTTTCGGCACTAGGCTGACAGACCAAGCATGTACAGGCTAGTAAACCAACATTTCAGAAAGAGGTCTGGCTTTTTTAGGTTTTTCCACATTAGCCATTTAGTCTGGACTTGCTTTCATTTGTTCACTTGGTTTTAATAGAAAATCCAGATGACATCACTAGTAAGTTGCACCCATAACATTTCAGTATTTTCTTGTCCTCTCCAATTTTTAAAACACAATTGCAACCCCAGACTATCCAAAATCGGCAGTAAAAGCACTATCCATGTGGCCTTTTAAATTGTCTTCCTTTCTTCCAGTTTAATTAATTATGGTTCTATCATATCCAATTGGGAGAGAACCATATCAAACCTGAACCCTCTCTAGTCTAGAAGCTAAAAATGACCAAACGTAGGCTACTGTACTTTGGGCACATTATAAGAAGACAAGACACACTGGAAAAGACAATAATGGTAGGAAAAGTTGAAGGCAGCAGAAAAAAAAGGAAGACCCGCATGAGAAGGATTGACTCAGTCAAGGAAACCATGGCCATCAGTTTGCAAGACCTAAGCAAGGCTGTCAATGGTTATTTGGAGGTTATTAATTTGGAGGTTATTAATTCATAGGGTAGCTCTAAGGCAGAAGCACCTTAACAGCACTTAACACACACACATCCAATTTCAGCTTCCCAAATCAATTTTTAATTATTAGTTCCGGTTGGGGACAGGTTTTCACTTTGCTAGATAAATAGCTAAAGCTGTTACTCATTATTTTATTTTATGTTCATGCTTTTAAGTTTGTAATTATATTACTGCAATCTGAAAAAAACAAATTATGAGCCATGGCTTTGGCTGCAAAATGAAAAGCAGTACTTAATTCCTGTTCTCCACACAGCATTCATGAATCAATAGTTAATTATAATTTGGCTATAAACCAAAGGAACAGGGGAAAAAAGTAGGAAGAAGCAGAACCTTTGCTGAATTGGACTTTGTTCCAAGTAAATATACAGCAGGATCTTCTCTGAGGGATCTAAAACTGCTAAACATTATGTGGAATAAAGTGCTGTATTAAGTTAAACATGAAACCCAATTCCAGTTGCAGATGACTGCACAAGACAAATGTGCCCTACTGTAAAAGCCGCTTTTAAAAGGCTTTGCAGACTGATCCTGAACTTGTTTATGAGGAATTCATACTCAGAGGGACATGCTTTATGTCCTACTATGTGTGCTTCCCTGCCTTTGGATGCACACCTTAATGTGTATGTGTGTGTGGGGGGGGGGGGGGTGTCAGTGAAGCTGAGAGCAATACTGTAAGGGGGTTTAAACTCCTACCAGAGTTGCTCAAGGTGGAATGATCACAGCTGAGACACCAGAATAAGATGCATCCACCCCCTTCAGGAATCAATGGCCACATCAGCAGAAGAGAACAGACAGTTCCAATAGTGATGGGGGAGGAGGAATCCTTGAAGGGCAGCTACTGGGCAGCAGTAAAAGGTGACACTGGTGGAGGATCTTTCATAGACAACGGCAGCGCCACTTCAGCTAACCCCAGTTAGGACTGCACAGAAGGCAATGGTAAACCACTTCTGACCAACTCTTCCCTTGAAAACCAATAAGACAATCCAAAATGAAATATATATATATATATACTACTGGAAGATGGAACCTCCAGACTGAATGGCACTCAATCAGCTACTGGGGAAGAGCTGAGGACAACTACGACTAGAACTATTCTTAATGATACAACTGGACTAAAGCTGAAAGAACATCCAGTTGTTGACATGAATGGATGCAAAAGGAAAATCCAAAGCTGTTAGGCACATATAATAGAAACATGGAATACGAGAAATATGAATCCAGGTAAGCTCGAAATTGTAAAATAAGAAATGGAATATTTAAACATTGCAGTCCTGGGAGTGACAGAACATAAGAACGTAAGAGAAGCCAATGTTGGATCAGGCCAGTGGCCCATCCAGTCCAACACTGTCACACAGTGGCCAAAAACACCAGGTGCCCTCAGAAGGTCCAGCAGTGGGGCAGGACACTAGAAGCCCTCCCACTGTTGCCCCCCCCCCCCGGTCAAGCACCAAGAATACAGAGCATCACTTGCCCCAGACTGAGAGTTCCTATCTATACTTTGTGGCTAATAGCCACTGATGGACCTCTGCTCCATATGTTTATCTAATTCCCTCTTTTTTTTCTTTTTTTTTAAACGTTTATTTATAACCAAGTACATATGAAAGAACATTGGTAACCAGATAGAAACAGAGTCTAACAAGGTAAGTATAGCTAAATGGTACAGTGAAAAGGTATGCAGCCTCTTTTAGGTTCAGACTACTACAGAAAAGAGAGGTAACAATATGTCAGCATGATATCAGTTCAAAATTAAGTTAGAAATATAACAGATTTTGGTAGTATTTGTTTGATGGTAAAAAACCGTCAGATGATAAGTATTCTACTATTGGGGACCAAACTGCCTGAAAAAATCTCAAATTGCTATTAGAGTTAATGGCAATGTTTTGTGTAGAAATTTTCCTTAATAAGAAATGCTCCCAAATCTTGTTTTTCCAAGCGTTTAAGTTTGGAGGGGATTTATCCTTCCATCTTTGGGCTATCGTTATCCTTGCTATGGCCAATAGGGTAGCAATTGTAGCTGTTTGTGTTTTGCGTTCCTCAGGATAGGACCAGGCATCAATCAGGAGAACTTCTGGCAAGTCAGGTAAGAGAGTTCCAGTGATTTTTTTGATTTGTGTGATAATTTGTAGCCAAAATGTATGAATAAAAGGGCATAGCCACCAACAGTGAAGGAAATCTCCTACCATGCCGCATTGTTTCCAGCAAAACTTGCTGTATGCTGGAATATCTAATTCCCTCTTGAAGCCGTCCATGCTTGTAGCCGCCACCACCTCCTGTGGTGCATAATGCAATTGTATAGCACAATCCAGTCTCCAATCTTTCATTCTTGGGCAAGGTGTTAAGCGTGGGTGGTTGCTTCTCAAGTCCAGGGTTCTTGGAAGACACTGATTCTCTGGACCCATTTCAGTCTGGCATTAGGTCAGGATTTGGAACAGAGACTGCTTTGGTCACCTTGGTTGATGACCTCTGTCGAGAACTAGATAGGGAATGTAACCCCGCTAATTATGTTGGATCTTTCAGCAGCCTTCAAAACCAATGACCATGGTACCCTATTGAGCTTCCTCTCAGTTCTGGGACTAAGGGGCACCAAGTTACAGTGGTCTGAGTCTTTATCTGGGAGGACAGTCCCAGAAGTTGATCCCGAGGGATTACTGCTGTGTCCCATAGCCAATGGCCTGTGAGGTGCCGCAGGGTTTAATCTTATCCCCCATGCTATTTAATGTCTACATGAAGCCCCTGATGAAGTCATCAGGAGGTCTGGGCTATGGTGTCACCACAATACAGATGATACCCACCTCTACCTTTCTTTTCCATCTAATTCTGAGGAAGCTGTTGATATTCTAAACCAGGGCTTGAAGTCAGTAATGGGCTGGATGAGGGTAAACAAGTTGAAACTTAATCCTGACAAGATATTATTCTGGGTTAGTAGAAATGCAGACCAGGGATTTCAGATCTCTCCTGCCTTGGATGGGGTCATACTTCCCTAAAAAAGCCAGATTCACAGCTTGGCAGTGCTGCTTGACAAAGTGGTCATCTTAGAAAACCAGGCAGCTGTGGTGGCTCAGAGTACGCTTGCTCAGCTTTGGCTGGTGTGTCAGCTGCACCCATTCCTGGCTCAGTGTGATCTAGCCAGTTATCCATGCCTTATTTACATCTAGACTGGACTGTTACAATATGCTCTGCTGGGGGCTAACCTTGAAGAGTGTTCAGAGGCTGCAGCTTGTGCAGAATGCTGCAGCTGGACTGCTGGTTGGGGGCCACTTACCAGGATCATGTGACCCCAATATTACAGCAATTACACTGGCTTCTGATCCACTCCCAAGCCCAATTCAAGGTGTTGGTTTTGACCTTTAAAACCCTACATGGTTTGGGACTAGGGCAGCTGAAGGACTGTCTTTTACCATGTTCATCCCTGTGAACTAAGATCACAAGGAAAGGCCTCTTAAGTGTCCCATAATCCATAGAAGGTTCTCTGGTGCATACACAGGACCTTTTCAGTGGCAGCCCCATGGTTATGGAACAACCTCTCCAAGGAGGTGTGGCTACTACCTCCCTCACTCTCAATCTTTAGAAGGTATCCAAAGACAGTTTTATTCATGATGGTATTTGATTAATTCTTCTGCCTATCAGCAGTTTTAGATTATTGTTCTTAACCAGATGTACATATTTTATTATTATTCACTTTGTAAGGGGCCTTGAGTTCCTATAAGATAGAAAGGCAGCTAATAAATGTTTTAAATAAATCCTGAGCATGTTTACTTCTCCACTGAGTTCAACAGAAGTTATACCTTAATGCTGCAGCATTATCTTGTATATTTCATACAACAGATCCAACAGTGTCTTATGATGGATGAAAATGTAATTTTGGAAAAGGTAACTTTATAAACCACCTGTGTGTTTCAAAAAGAATATATGCAACCCTTGGAGGTGTTTCAGTAGTTTTGCCAAACACTAATTTTCTCTTGGAAACAGATATGTGCGCTGACTTTAAAGTTTAACAGCTCTTATGCCACAGGTGTGCACAATGGTACCTTTAAGAAGTAGTGTGAGAAGCAGCCTCACTGGTTATGGGAAGATGAGGTCAAGGAATATTGTAGAGTGCTTACTAGAAGCACATCTCAGCTTAAGAGCTCCCCGAAACACCCAATTACACATAAACAAAAGAAAATGCTGCCAAATGGCCAGCAGTAGCTCCATATACCTGTCCATTCATTGTTTACATTTTAATGGAAATTCTATTCCAGCCACCCCACAAACCGCTTTAGAAGCCAAAAACAAATGCTGCATCAATGGAAGATGAATTTATGTTGACCTTTACTGGAAATGCATTGTAAGATAAAGCACTTAAGCATTTAGAGTGTGGTACATCTTCACTTATTATACAGCTACACAGCAATAGAGGAAGTGCTAACCCACTAAAGCTACCCTGGGGACTTATACTGAAGTATAAAACTCTCCAGTGGAATGTTATACACCATGTCAGGCTTTGCAATTTTTCGAGATTCTTCTGTTGCACATGTTCAAGGGGGAGATTTGTGGATGTAGAATTCAAAACATTAGTGTCTTTTGTTTTCAAAATAACACCAGCAGAGACTCTTTCAATGCTTGGCTACAAATCTTTAAGAAAATTAGTAGTGAAGCTGAGGCCACAACTCTAACCAGCAGAATAGTGTCATTCACTCCAACTGATCAACTCTAGAACAAATTATTTGTAACTTGAATTTATATCTAAGAAGAAACTGTTTCAAGATTATACACTTCCAGGATGAAAACCTAAAATTACAATAAGGACCTGGAACAAAGATTTAGGTGGGTAGCCATGTTGTTCTGAAACACAACAGAACAAAGTCTGAGTCCAGCGGCACTTTGAAGACCAACACAGTTTAATTCTAGGTATAAGCTTTTGTATGTATGCACACAAAAGCTTATTTATACCCAGAATTAAACTGTGTTGGTCTTCAAGGTGCCACTGAAATCAAAGTTTGACCTGGAACAAAACTTCTGATAAGTTCTTCAGCCACCCTAGCCTCACCTACTCATTCTGCAGCTCCTCTGTGTTTCAAGCCATACCAATCACAGTCCCACAAACAGCGCAATACCTTCTTCTGGTATGCAACTCCGAGAAAGAGGTTTCTAAGTTTCTTCCAGCCCCATTGTCACACCTTTCACCACTGTGCCTCCCTGACTCAACTCACTATGTATGAAACAGCCAACTGACCAGCTTTCCCCTTCTACACTTATCCAATATGGTCAAAATATAGCTAATAGGCACGGAGCCAGTGTATTCGTACCCTGATACATGTAAAAACAGAACACAGAAATTTGGAAAGTACTTTTTAGTTCTAATCACAAGTGGGTATACTGTGAGAAAATACCTCATCCAAGGCTAAACAATGAGTCCACTCTGACAATCACACCAACCAGCAGTCCTAATATGGGCAGAAGACATGTTTTACAGCCAATTTCCTTCTTCCATGCTTTAAAACATATTCTCCTAGCTTTCACTTTGTTGGATGTTTCACCTTTACTAAGTCACTGGTCTTGAAGAGGTGGATCCAGAACAATTGGGTTGCGCCTCTATCCAAAATGAGATTTACCAGTGGCACCACCATCATTTTCTTTTTTATTGTTCAGATTTTTAAAGGCAGTAGAAAACCATAGGGGAAAATACAGGAGGAAAAAGACAGAGGAAGGACAGGGGTATAAAACCTTATTTATGGAACTCTCTCATCCCACATCCATTCATGCTGTCTACCTTCAGTTTTTTAGGTACTGAAGCAATAAGAAAAATTAATCAATAATTATGCTGAATAGAACTCTGCATATTGCTTAGTAAGTTAGAAGCTTTGAAATGCAAGGTCAATGAAACAAGATTCTTTGCTGTTACATGGAACACTAACAACGTCTAGCTAACAGTCTTACATTGTTTAATGTGCAACATTATTGCTCTTAGGCTGGGCTAAAGAACCATGGGAACGGCAAGCAATTAGCAACATTTAGATAGAAACATTCCTAACACTTGAGCAGCTAGTTAGGCGGAGTTATATTGTATGATTTGTTAACAAATATGATGCTGTATGACACTGTCCCCTTCCTTTCTGTGCATCCCCACCCCCTGGTATAAAACACCAAGCCTCAGTAAAATCTGGGCTCGGTAGCTTTAATGGATTACCATTGCCGAGACTGACGTCATAAAAATAAAGGCTTTCTTCTCTACCTGATGTTCGGACCTTAGGATCATTGGGAAATCTCTATTCTTGGTTTATAGTGCTTCAGTACCAAATTAAAATCATTATGATTCACCCAGTCTGACTGACTCTGTTCATTGTCTGGTTAGCAGTTTTCCTGTTTTTGTTTTCCTGTGTTCTGTTGTTGTAAGCCATCTTGAGAATCCTGGGCTGGAAAGTGGAAGTATCATAGGTTCTCATTTTATGGCATTGTACACATATGGGAAAAAGTAATGTACAAATTAAGCCCTGGCTTCCCTCTTCTGAACTGCCAAAGTGAACTCATGTAATCTGGGGTTTGATACTTGACCGTAAACTCTATATAACGTTCTATAATACCTGTTTCGTCCTACGCTGTGTGGATAAAATGATTTCTTTAAAAAGCCCAGCTGCTTTTTTCTGTTTCCCCGGTCAGACATGAAGCCCTGCCTACCCCAGGCGAACGCACTTGTTCTTTCTTTCCACAGGGGTCTCTTGTGCCCACCGACAGCCCTTTTTGGTTTGACCCAGCCTCAGGCTCGCGCGTCAAAGTTGTTGTTAAGACGTTAACCCCAGCCGAGCGCGAGCCATTAAAAATGCCGCGAAGTCATGATGAATGGGGCTGCTGGGCCTGCGCCTTAAACGCCGAGCCCCTGGCTTCTCTTTTAACGGTTTCCAACTGACAGCGCCATAGATCACGGACACTTCTACTGCAGAAGAGACGCTTCGGCCTTTGTAGTTAAACACGCAAAACGCACGAGTTTCCATTCTGTCAACCTCTTCCCCCCCCCCCCCCCCCACTCCTTCCACGCGGAGGACTGAGGCGCCTTTATCTCGCGCAATGCACAGTCTGCGTCGCGAAGGGGGCAGTCGCCTCTTGCAAACGTCGGGGCCACACTATCACGCACACACAAGCGCGCCGGCATTCGCCTCCGCGAGGTTTTGCGGCTTTGCAGAGAAAGAGAACGGAAGGGGCACCACATGCGCAGAGTCCTCTGTTGTTTGGCGCGCGGCGGCTGGTCTTCCCCTCCCCCCTCCTCCTCTTTCTCTTTCTCCTCCCTCCCCCTCTCCCTCCCCCTCCCTCGCTTTCTCCTCCTTGTGGAGAAGTTGGCGCGCTGCCTGTTCAGGCATTCAGCGCGAGCTCCTCAGGGATCAGCAAGCAAAGTCACAGTCTGCACAAACAGAGCTTTCAAATTCATAAAATTCATAGGATTTTTCACAAATGAATGAACACAATTTTCTACCAATTTCCTCATTATGCAAATATGCAAAATATCAAATTTAGGCCAATTAGGGTCCTCCACAGTCCCAAATTCACCCGTTTAAGCCATAATTGCAGAAACTATCAAATAATTACGGCCGCTAATTGGAAATATTTGTGACAGATACAACAAATTCTTGCACAAATTACATTTCATTTTAGGAACCACTGCGCGCCACTGAAATTTTATCGAAGTCTAATTTAACTTACATAATGAGTTGAATTGAGTACTTGTTATCAAATTTGAGCAATTCATAGCTCCGTAATGTGGAATGATCAAATAAATTAAAAGGGAATTTATTCAATATTTTTGTTGTGATCCTTTTTTTCGAAACCATTGCTATTTTGTGGGGAATTTCCTTCCTCCTCCCGCTCCCGCTGCCCGAGGTGGCTGACATGTGTCATAAAAAAAATCCACCAGCTGCGGCGAGAGAAAGAGGAGGAGGGAGAGTCAGCAACAGCAGGCGGGAACTGGACGGAAAGTTTGAGTCCAGTGGTACCTTTAAGACCAACAAAGCTTTATTCAAGGTAGACAAAGCTTTATTCAAGGTAAGGCACGCACATGTCTTCAGATACAATGAAATTAAAATTACTAGTCCATACATATAGGTAGAGGATGGGCAGCAAATACAGCATAATAAAGATGTTTAACAGATTCAAGGACTAAACAGGAATATCAAGATTTGTTTATTCCCGTTTTATAGCTGTTTTATTGCAAAGGACCTTCAGGAACACACTAGAAAGGAAAACTGCTGAGCTACAAATTATTACAATACTCAAAACAATGGAATCCCCAGGACTTAACAGGGATATTAGTTTCTTATCTCACTACATAAACTAACCTCTTTCAGACCTTACAGCTGTATTCCCACCAATCCCCCAGAAGGGCTATATGTCCTCTTTATTTTATTTCTTATTTGGAATAATAGAGTAGAATAGTAGATTGTAACCTAATGAATAGTCGAATGTAATGTAATTTGGAATGGTAGACTGGAATGTATTCCTCTGGTCTGGGGACAGGAGAGAGAACTCTACACAGCCAATTGCCCCACTCCAAAGAAGAAGATGCTGCAAGGTCTCCTCTATGCTTGAGGGAAGAAGGATGGAGTGTAATGGCAGGGTCTCAATTAATTACTCTCAGCATTCCACAATTAAGGATTCATCTGCAGGTCAGTCTCCAATTCGGACATATTTATTTCCTTTTGCCGTGTCCTAAACCCTTTTGCCCCACCTAAACCCAAACAAATGGTAACCATATAAACTAAGCTTGTTATTCCTGTTTGGTCCTTGAATTTGTTAAACATCTTCTGCACACGAAAGCTTTGTTGGTCTTAAAGATGCCGCTGGACTCAAACTTTATTCTTCTGTTTGGTCCTTGAATTTGTTAAACATCTTCTGCACACGAAAGCTTTGTTGGTCTTAAAGATGCCGCTGGACTCAAACTTTATTCTTCTGCTTCAGACCAACACCTGAATCTGGTCGGAAAGCGGACGGAGAGGAAAGGCAACATTTTCAACGATGGCTCCTTCCAAAGTATCGTTGCTCCTAGCCCGACAGTGAGAAACTATGACTTAAACGTGCTCACTTTTACTGGAGTGGAGATGCTGCTGGTTTCGTATTTATACTTCCGGGTGAATAGAAGTAACGGCTTGCTCAACTGATGTAGTTCGAACACCATGGTGCTCTGATGCCGTAATACTCTTTCCGCCCGGCTGCAGAAGAGCACAAACACCCCCCCCCCCCAAAAGCTGTTAGTCCCGATTTCTACCACTTGCCTTCAGCCATTTCCCTGTGCACTCTTGCATACGTGGGTGGATAAAATACATTATATAATATATAACTAAGAATATTCTTCCCAGTGTTCATATTCCAGCACGGAAATTTTAAACACCGCTGGTTTTAATAGGATTTAAGTGCATGTAACTGTGGACCGAACTGTGGTGGCTGTGCGTCTTAATGTAATCCATTAAATACTGATGTTGCTATACATAATTATATAAATATAAGCTGTATAAGTATGCTTGTTGTGCACCTATTACAAAGAAACAGGAGAATGTTCACCAAGCCATTTATTATTATTTGTCCTTTTGCAGAAAACTCCTTAGGTGGGGGGGAAATGGTAGAAACCTGGTAATAAGATAATTAAATGTGCGATTCTCTCTATGTTTGTATACGAACACGCACACGGTTATATATAGTAGTATCCGCACGTATGCCTAGGCACACACAAGCGTACATGTATGCCGGCGCTATTATATATAACTTGTATTTATCTCTAGTATATCCCTGAGTTACCCTCTCCGGAGAAGGTCAGCTCCCCGGCCATGGACATTATTTTTCTTCCTCCCAGGCATACCCACATCCACACGCGCACCCCTTTTAACTGCCTGTGGCCTCGTTGGCGGATTATAAATGTCTCCTTCTGGGTGTGATTTGTTTAATCCGTGGAAATGGTGCTGGTCCTATGTAAACAAGCCGAGTGCGGAATGAAGGCAGCCACCCATGCGTGGCCAGCCTGCCTATTTGTCAGAAAACCTTCATAAATACTGAGCCGGGGCTGGGCAAGGATGTGATGTCTCCATTTTTGCCAGGAAAGGGCACGAGGAAGACAAAGCGAAGCCGAGTGCCGTGTAACCTTTAAGGGGACGGATGGGGAGTGTGCGCCTGCGTGCTCTGCGCCAGGCGCGCTCTCGCTCGCGGTAATTCACCGCCAGTGAGGGTAGATGATGGGTTAGCTGTGCATCTCTAGACCTGCTTCTGTGTGCATCATGTATGTGCGCAAAGACAAACTGACGAAGACATCCAATAATATCTTCGCCTCTGAGCCATTTCGCAATCGGGCTCTTTAATTCTCTGGGAGCCTGACACATTTCGCATACGAGTCGGGGTTGTTTTGTAAAGGGAGGGGGGAGGGGTTATGGCGTAGTCTCCTCCTCGGCGAGGAAATTCTTCATCAGCAGCATATTTTTTGTGACGTTTACTTTTTTTCAATTATCATTGTTCCTGAACAAAGCCATTATTTTCCCCAAGCTCTGCTTCGTATTGATCCTCATTGTGGTCCACCGGTGGTTTTAAGAAAAACACATGTGTGCCTAATCCGATTTTTGGTACGGAGAGCAGCAATTACCGCCTGTAATTATCGCGGTCCTTATTTATTTATTTCTTTAAGTGAGAAAATGTCGAGTATTAAAACGTGAAAGCAGCTATTAATCAAACCTTTACACCTTCTTTAGCTCAGGCGTGATGGTGGGTATTATCATAAATCTACTCTGATAGTAACACAAAGAATAATGAGTTCAGTAATGATAGCGATGATGATGATAATGATTTTAACCAACAAAGAATAGTGTAGATTTATTGCTAATAACGTGGTACAGGAACCTCTTCATTAAAAATTACCTGTATGTACTCCTCCCTGTTGAAGAGGAGATTACCAAGGGTAGTTTGGGTGGGTTCTAATACCCCCGGCAAGTGGTAGATAATGAACAGCTGCGGAAAGAGGAGAGCAAACTGCCTGCAGATTGGATTCCAGGGAAGACAGCGCCCTTACAGTATGTCGGAGCAGGACCCTGTTTCATTCCTTCCAGCTGGGCTAAGGCCAGAGGATTCGGGCGCAAGGCGTCTCTTTGCGATTGCCTCTCTCCCTCTCCTTCACACATGACGTATGCGCAGGCTGGTGTGCGGCCGAGAGCTATTTTGCAAGTGTGCAGAGAGCGCCCAAGTGTCCTGGGCGGGAAACGATACATTCACGCGTTAGATAAAGGGGGCAAGAACAATTCGTAGAGGTGGATTTTTGTCCCTGACTGTGTGAGAGATATCTTACTGGAAGTCAGTCCCATCCTCCGTAATATTTGCACATGTCAACTGAGGATCTCACTTTTGCAACCGGAAAGGGGGGGGGGGGGGGATCAGCGACTTAAATCGAAGCGCAAGGGGTGTAAGGCAAAATCAGCTAATCATCAAGGGGTCACTATTAAATCGGTTGCTCTCTTAGTTTCTTTGGCATCCTCGATGCCTGCTAGAGGTGGCTGATTCCTTCCTTCAGCAGGGAAGATCCCCGCTGACCTTAGTGGGAGCGCTCCCGGGGTAAACGCCTCGTAGTCTGAAGACCGCCGCCTGAGCGTGGCGCCTCAGCTTCTGTTGCCAGGGGAAGGAGGGCGGGAAAGGCTTCGCGGAGGGAGCCCGATAAGTAGACAAGGGCGCGAAACAAACCGTTTCAGATGCGCACACACACCCGAGTCATTACAGGGCCCCGAATTAATCAGTAGTTGGGGACCGAACCGGCGGCCACGGGTTGTCATGTCTGCGACTCTCCACCTCCTAACTGCAGAGCTAACTCGGCAGCAGCGCCTGCGCTCATTTGTTCCTTCCACTCAAAACAATAAAGGTCATTTCTGCTGAAGGCAGTATGGCGAGGATGCGCAAACCCCCGCTTTGCTGTGTTAGTGTGAACTTTAAAAATAATACTGCCCCTCGGAAAGTTACTGCTTGCCTTGAATGGAAGGTGTGCCCCCCCCCCCCGGTTCTATTATTTTCTTTTTCTCTTAACGAAACTATCATCTGCTAGAATCCTTCCTCAGCTTGGGGGCGGGGGCAGATAATCGAATTTGGTTCTGCGTGCCGTATTGTTTTATGTATCTTAGGATGGTATGTATTTATCTTGTTTTAAGGCGTTATAACGAAGCTCTTCGATGGGTATCAAATGTCACCCTCACCCATAAATCAATGTATTTGCTTTAGCCAATCAAGCCCCCCCCCCGCTTACTAAACTTTCACAAAACCTTTACATACGTTGTTTTTGTTTGATTTGTATATTTTCATTCTAGAGGTGGTTTGAAAAAAATTAAAATAACAATGGCGAATACAATTGAATATAAAATGACTGCTGTAGCACCCATTGATACACAACCTCCTAATCATTCTGGGTCCTAAGGCTACCAACCACAAACATTTTCTTGGAATTTAATTCAACAAGACTTAACTTCCGAACAAATATGCATAGGATCAGGCTGCGTGGATGGCAACTCTGGCACACCAACGGGAGTATTGCGCTGGGGGCTGGTTTGAACCACCAGGTCTTGCATCGCTAGTGGAGAAAGCTCTGGCTTTGCCGGATATCTGCAAGGGCTGCCAGAGGGAAGACCTGGCCTCACGCGCGGGGTAGACTTCCCCTCTGTATTATTTGAAGGCATATAAGCCTTAAAGTCATAACAAAATTCTCAAGATGGATTCACGATGCGCCCAATATAATACTGACATAATTGCCATGTGTTACATAATAAACAAAACATCTGCAGCATTATAACCTTGGTGATGAGTTATGAAACCAAGGTAGGGGCCAATTAGCTGGCTGGTATTTTTTTTTTAAGGTAAGACACTATAAACATCGGTTTTAAATTGTCCTAATTAGTAACTTGCTCATTAATTAACTTTCTGATTAATTGTGTAGCAATCTAATTTGCAGATGAGGCACTTCAACAGTAATACCTTGTAACTCCTTCGCCTGTCTTTAAAATTCTCCGGCATTCAAGGCGGTCTTGCTCTCCTCCGGCCTCTTTGGCTTCAGAGAAAGACCATATTTTTAATACAACAATCATCACGGCTGAGCGACGTCGCTGTTGCGAAGAAAACGTACACTAGGGGGAGAGAAATCCACAAGCCAGTTAAGCCGGGGAGGGGGGTAGAGGTAAGATTTAGGCTGAAATCTTATGAACAGTTGCTCGGAAGTAAGTCACATTAAACTTAGTGGGTTTCCTCCTGAGTAAATACCCAGAGGCTTGTGCTGTACGAGAGATGCCCTCCTTAAACCCATATGGCAAAAGGGGAAATTGGGGTGACAATAATTTTAACCGAGTTGTTGGTTGCGTTGCAAAGTGTGTAATATAATATTTAAAGGAAAGCTGGTGCCATATGTAATAAATAGGTCGTTCTTCAAGGTGCCACATGACTCCTTTTGGGGTTCTGGTGTAAAAGACGAACATACCTTTCCGAAAACAACTGTATTTTTATTTTGACTCTCTTGCTGAGTCCACTAACCCCTAATCCAATATACGGGTAATGGAACTATATCTAAAACGTTACATTCTATCTGTATCTATCTCTATAATTATACAACTGTATCTATATCTGTTTGTGTTAATGACGAATGCTCTTTCATTTAAATTAAAACTGCACTCCATCAAGGAATCTCTTACTTTAATATCTGGCACCCCACCCTTGATATATTTAAATCCTGTTAATTTCTCAGTCGTGCACTAGTCACGAGTAACTGCGGGAACACGTCCGTCGATTGTTGTCTTTCATCACAAATTAACACACGCACATCCCAAATACACTGACTTACAATTCAGACCCACTGATTTCACCAAAGCCTACTTGCAGGTAAGCCTGCTTAAGAAATCACTTTTCAGGTATGAACTTTAACCAGAGATGTGAGGTGCCGGGCGGCGCCCCTTGTTTCGGAGAATGAGGCTGAAATTGATTGCCCCAACCGTACCGTAGGATCCCGAGCCACTTAGACAAGAAGCATTTTGCCCTTCACTATGTCGCTCCAGCTTGCCACCTGTATTGAGATCCTGCACCTATATGAAGCGGCTAATTGAGCCATTAATCGGTTAAAAACCAGACAGTTCATCCACCTGAAAAACACCAAGCCTTGGGTGGGTCCCGCAACCCCATAGTGCCTTTGTGTCAGGGTACAGTTTTGTTTTGCATTTCCCCATCGCTTTTCTGTTCCTCCCACCCCACTTTTACTTATTTATTTTTGATGAAGACCCCTACGATGAGAAGAAGCCGGGCGGTCATTAGTACACTAGACAATAAGGGGAGGGGGGAGCCATTAAAATCACGCGGTTGCCCAGTATTGAAATATCCCTTGGCTGGTTTTGGTATATTTACATCAGAAAGCCGAGCAAGACACACACACACACCCGGCTGCCCGATCTGGCTGCGTTTCCCCACCAGAGCTATTGTGGCCCGGGTTTGTCTTGCGTCCCATTCTGGGGAAAGGGGGGGGGGGGAGGAAGAAAGAAAAGAAAAGCCTCCCCCCCCCCCCGCCTTTATGGCAGATCATTCTCTAAGTGAATAGAGATGAAGGCAGGGATATTAAGTGACTCTATAAAACATCCCGGACACAATTGTGTGATTGATGGAGGACAAAGTGGGAACAGCAGGACACACGATCCTGGGAGAAGCCGCGCTGTCAATGCGAGAAACCCATCTCTGGAAACAGCCTCTCCTGGAGGAGTTTGCAGTCTATTTGTATGAGTAATCAGCTGAGCCCCCTCTCTGTCAGCCGTGTTTACTCACTGATTTTCTCAACAAGACAACCATTGACACTGGATGGATGGGGCTAATCTGGCGCAGAACTGGCGGCTTTGCAGAGGCTACAGGTCGAAAATGGAGCGCCGCGCCGGCTTCACCTCGCCTAATCTAGCGTCTAATATTTATTAGAGCCAATTTAGAGCGCTGCTCTCGCAAAGAGCAAGCAAAGGCGCGGCCACAATTAATAACGCCACAATCGCCAATCAGGCGAATATATATATTTATATATAATAGAGCGGCGGGGAGAACCGGGGGTACGGGCGAGAAATCCATAACCCGGGAGCGCCTCACTGCCAAAGGCTGCACGAAATGTCCACAGCGGCTCCCTGGGAGAGCCTCTGGCACAGCAGATCCACGCCCGCCCTGCTCTCTGCTCGCCATTATGCCCCGCCAAACCGGGGGGGGGGGGGGGGGAGGGAGGGGAGGGCAGAGTGGGGCTGTGTGGGACGTCCGTTTGCTCTTCCACCTTTTGTGTTCCAAGGGAGCACTCCCAGACTCCCTTCCCGGGCTGCCTGGGGTGCCAAAGACATAGTCTAGTCACAGATAAACACAGAGATTTAAGCAATATGCACCCATTACTAAAACCTCCATATAAATATTTACCGTGCGGTTACAACCAAGGAGGGAGAAATGGGCGCCATGAGACCGCACAAAAAAACACAAAAAACAGGAGGGTCACATAGCCCAGCCTCTCCATATGCTGAAAAGTATATGAGAAGCATTCGCGTTTATGGTGGACCACGTTTTCTGATGCAGACTCCTCCATTCCTGCCTGGCTTTACAGACCAAAGCATAACCCATTAATATAGCAATATCGGCAACAGGGATGCACTTTTACAGCCAGATCCTAAGAACACTTTCTGAGTAGACCTCTTTAGGATTGCTCTCCTAATCACTTGCAGCAGATATTCCCCCATACAGTTAAGAGAGTTCTGTGCCCTCCTAGTGCATCACCTAAAATTAATCTCCAGTTCTGCTAATATTAGGGCTGCCACATTTCCCCTCTGCTTGCTGACAGTGTGTTCTATATTTTCATTTAGGGGCCTCCTCTTTTCCTTCTTCCTGGTACAACCTGATACCAGCACCATCCAGTGAGTCTACTGAAGACTGCCTGGCATTCAACAGAGGGTGCAGACCTCTGGCCTCAAGAACAGGGCCTGAAATACACTCCACACACACACACACACACACACACACACACACACACACACATTATCCAACCCAAAGAAGAGCTCTGAGGTACTGAAAAGTTTGCACAATACTTTGTATTGTTTTACTTAGTCCTAATAAAATGAATTACCCAGTTACTCTTGTTGGATTCCCCTTTGTGTCACTTCTGATCCTCTGCAGGAAGCCCATCCCCTCTTTTCTTAACCACAATAACAAATACAGATCTGTAGCGTATAAAAAAATTATGGATCCATACCTATGTCTAGATATTAATATATAGGAGTGTTACCTTTGTGTGTCAGAGGAGAACATACACAGCTACAATTATGCATATTTGGCTTACGCAAAAAGGATTGCTTTTATTTTTATGTATCATAAGTGCTCTTACACAAAGGCAGTATGGTGTAGATCCCTGTTCTGATCTCTGTTCCCACCCTACTCAGCAGTAAAACTGGCCTGGAATAAGTCATGGTCTTCTACCCAAGCCTTCTCTGTACCTTCCAGGGCCGGCCAGAAGACAGCTCTTAACTTAAGTCTGAAGAGAGGGAAGTAGTATCACACAATGTACTAATTCTGTATCTAGGTAGTTTTTATGTACACAGCCTTCAAATATTCTTCAGTTCTGATTCTGTGGATGCCTCTGTCTCTGTTGAACAGGCCTAGGTAGTATTTGATCTGCATCATATTTGATGTGGGGAAAAACAGAAAGATCCTTTGGTACTTTGAAGAGGAACACATTTACTGAGGCATTAACTGTTTCACTACTGACCAGGAAAGCCTAAAGCAAAGGCACACCACTTCTAGAGTGGTACACTATATATATATGTGTGTGTGTGTGTGTGTGTGTGTATATGTGGATAGAGAGAGAGAGAGAGAGAGCCCTGTCGATAAGTGAGAATGTTTATCACACTTGTGTCAGAGTCGTTGCAGAGAATCCCACATGCCTGACGTTTATTGGAATATAACCAACCCCCACGGGCCTGCACACGCCTGTACACAGAGAATCAATAACAAATACACGCCTCCTGATGCCCCTCCAGTCTGTTCACGGGCCCAGCGTTGCTTCCCGCGTTGTGGTCCGGGCGGCAGCCTGCCGACGTGTGTTTGGAGGAGGCCTGGCTAACGTCGGCCGCCCGCCATTTCTGCTCCAAGGGTGGCGCTTCTTCCTTGGCGCTCTCCGAGAGGAGACGGCCGCGCCGGCAGCCGGCAGAGCCAGGGACTCCCTGCCCTTCCAGCCTAGGAGGGCAAGCGGCAGAGCTGCTGGGCCCGCTAGCGCCACCCGGCTCGGCCGGCGGCGACCCCCTCTCCGTCCCTCAGGCGGCAGCTCCGTGCTAATTGCTCGGCTCCCTGCCTGCCCACACCTCCGCTAATTCCCCATTTCTCATTCTGCCGGGAGGCGGCTTGCAGAGGGGGGGAGGAGGCTCGGGCGCCTCCTCGGAGCGCGCGCCTGACTCCGGCGTGTGGCGTCCATCAAGTCCTCCCTATAAAGGGCGGTTCGCTAAATTAGCAGCTTGGCTGTATAATCAGGCTCTGGCCATTGAGGCCGCTGAGCTCGCCCGTAGAACCAGGTGAGGCTGCCGCGGCTAATGGGCTGGGAGGTGTGCCCGAGATGCTAAGTTGGCAATTAAACTTCACAAATATCGTTCGATCGCGGGTTTAGGACAGCGCCACGTTATTAGCACCGGAGGAAAGGCAAGGGAGAAGAATGAAATATATATATATATATAATACACACACACACGACGTGAACGTTTTTCAGTGTTAGACTGCCTCAGTATTCTTACTCTTTAAGCTGTTAGATCTAACAACTCCAAAAGAGTTTGAAGTGTCACCTCATTTTCTGCTTATCTCTGTTTTGCCAATCAGATATTGGCTTACACATTGCTGGGAGCAACTGCATCCACCTAAGCATCTGGAGTCTCCTCCGGTGCAGCGCTATTGTTTTCCATAAACATAGACTCACCCACAGCCCCTCCTACAATGGGGAAAAGTTCATCCCTAAAAACAAAAACAAGTAAAGTAACCACACCGGCCTCATATGAATCCTTGAATAGCCTAGTGCTATGTTTGTATTTTTCACCCAGGTATAAAGGAAATGTTAATGAATATGTTGTGTCTTAGATCATAGGTAGAAGTATTTTTTCCTCTCATACACAGGGATGGTGTGAAAAGGGACTTCATGCTATGTAACATTTATGCTGCAAAATTCTGCAGCTGTGGATAGAGTTACTTACACAAGATCTGTCCAGATAGGGAGAGTTGAAAAAGAAAGTCTGAGAGGAAAGAGTTAAAGGTACGCTTAATTTAGAGGTGAAAACAAAAGGAAAGGGTAAACATTTAGAGAAAAGGTTAGTTAAATCTTCCCTCTGAGTGCTGAAGCTTCTGACTCGAATACTGTTTGTTGTGCTTTATAAAACCTAGTATTTCCCTCAGAAATATCCTTCAAGTGTAAGCACAGTGGGTTGCCTCACCATTAATGTACATATTCAATTTCAAAAGATCTTTTCTCTAGAAAACATTAAAAAAAACATTTGGACTAGAAGACCATTTTCTATTTATTCCAAGAAAAAAAAATGTCCCATGGTGTTTGATGCACTTAAATACCTAAATTGGAATATAACCGAAAAATATTATTAGCTTTATCTGCTGACACAAGGGAGGCAGGTTAAAGTATTTTTCATTTAATTTAATAGTGAATAAAGCACTTAAGGCACTTGATGATTTATTGATCAAATAGAAATCAGGACATCCAACAGCTACTTATTTAATCCCCTTTCC
>JARCFY010000004.1:43905060-43962560 GCA_029233225.1 Lepidodactylus listeri
CTGTGGGTTTATGGGGCAATCCTCCCTTTCATAATAGAAATAGACAGGCTATGCATTTCTGGTTGGTGATGGGCCCTCTGCCAGGCCACAGCAGGTGCCACACCATGCTAACTCCTGGCATGCTACCATGTCAACCCCTGTCTACACTCACCATGCCCATCTGCTGACTTGTACACATGCAGCAGAATAGGTACACATGGGGTTAGAACAAACTCTGTCGCTTCAGGCTTTTGAATGTTTCCCTGAGTAAAAAGTCCATACAAATGGGAAAAAGCACAGCAGGAATCAGATAGGACTGGACCCTTTTAACCTGCTGCCGCTAGTTTTTTTAAGCTTGCAAGGATCTTTTTTTTAAAAACACAGAGTAGCATTCAAAACCTGCAACTTGGATATTATTCATTCTACCACCTTATTCTGCTGCATATATAGACTAGTTGGGGGTTGCAAAGTATCTAGTAAAGTATCTTAGGAACAACTCCACACTCAGACCCCTGACACTTGCAGTAGCAAAGCCATCAAGTACCGACAGATAAGGAGATGCTCAGTCCCACAGATATGGCAGATACTCTTCAGCATGTGCAAGTTCCTCAGGTGGTTCTGATTTCAGATTGCCTTGCAGATAAGTCCAAAAAAGACTGACCAGTCCACTTGTTCACAAATGTGTAAGCAGTTTAGGGACTACCCAGTGTGGTAACCTTGCCCAAATTACAGTACGCAGCATATTTGATCAGTGTCCCAATGGTAACTTTTAGAAAGGCCAAATGGGAAGTTAAGCTTCTATTAAAAGCCCTATGTCATCCACTCTCAACTTTCTGGAAAAAGGATAAGATATAATTAATATATAAATAGTAAACTGTGAACTAAATGGGGGAAAAATAACAAACTTCTGTGATGTTTGCCAGTTGCTTTGCAATCCTGCCTTCCCACAGACAACCAGGCAAGTGTTTACAGGCTTAAAGTAAGACACACTTTTTGTAATAGCCAGTAACAAATGTCTACATGAGGAGGTTTCAACTGCAGAGGTTGAGAATTTACTAAGCCATCATCCACTGACTGACAGGAAAAATTCTGACAACATTTCTGGACTAGCTACTTGACTTTTGGAGTTATTCCTGTGGGGCAGATGCTTGGCTGCATTTTATTGAAAATGGTCACGCATACAAAGATGTAAGAGATGACCATGTGAAATGAAGTAGGACGAAAAGAAAACCCAAGACCTCTATACATGAGATAGTCATGGAACAAATTCCATAGACTGCCAGTTCTGGTGAAAACTTTTCAGGCGTATTGAATCCCCAGGAAGAATTCACAAATCTGTCCCATGGACTCACAGCATAATGGGAGATGTGGCCTGAAACTGACACAATCTTGTATTTCAACCCTGTAAAGTAAATAATTGTCCAGGCTTGTCTTGCTCTTTGATGAACCTTGACACACCGGCTGCAGTTGTAAATACACTTCCCTGTGAATGTCCTATTGATTGCAATATTGATTTAGCATTTATTTTCATGGGACATTTAAGTATGTATTCTTAGGGTTAGGGACAGAATCTTTCCACATAATCATCGAGTCTACATTTTTACAGCATTTCCTATTTTCACAGAAATTGCACCGAGAGACAGAGACAGAAAACTGTTGCATTTGGGTTGTCTGCTTTTCCTTCAGATAGCAATCCGATGTCAAGGAGTACAATTTTTCTTCCTTTCCAAACTCACTGTGGGCAGGTTCATATAATCATACTATATTGTGGCTCTCTCCCACCTCTCTACACTGGAAATGGATTCATGTAGAACTGGATCATTGCAGGAGGTCCAGTATCTGTTGAGATCATGGCCAACACAAATTCACCTTATCTTACTTGGGAGGCTTGCTCATTTTGTACTCAGCCACAATTCCAGCATATATTGGACTATTACAGTTGCATTATGCCCACTGTGAAGTGGATAATTTTTTTCTCTCTCATTGGAGGCAATAGTTCTGTGAATTTTATTTTTATTTGCTTCATTTATAGCCTGCCTTTCTAGCTGTGATTTAAGGGGGATTACAAAATATAAAAAACCCAATTCAGTCAAACGGCATAAATCATCCAATAAACAATACAATAAGACTAGGATGACGGAATAAGAAAGCAACACAAAAAACTAAGGAATGATTTACCGTAATGCAGGAAGTGGATTACAAAGGTAGAAGACAATGCAGTAAAACAAGATGATACATACAATATTGCAACTACATTCTTATTCCCTTATAAATGTGACCTTTGCAAAAACTTACCAAAAGTGTCACAGCTAACCATCAGTTCCCAAGAAAGTAAAGGCTCAGACTTTGGGATCAACAAGTGCTGAAATACATGAAACAACTGAGCTGGGTGTGAGCTAGCTGATGCAATTGTAGTAGAGGAACAAGATTTCGCTGCCATTCTCATTGCTGCCTCATAAGTCTTCAGGCCACCTAGCTCCATAGTAAAGGAAGGTTCCACCTTGATGGTGGAGAGGTAAATGGGGTGGGGGGGGGGAAGCAACCATATCAATAGCTTCCAGGAGCTTCTAATTCCAATCTCCTACCATGGATTCTACAGAGCTGTTATTTGGGATCCTAAAAACCCCAGGGCATTCTGGAATCCAATCAGACCCATAAATCTGTGCATGGAGCATTTTAACCCCCCACCCCTACCCCCGCAGAGTATGGGTGCCACATTCACCCTTGCCTTGAGGAGTCAGTAATCAGACATTGAGGCTGAACCTTCGGCCCCCAAACCAGACCTTCCCCCAAAGGCTCAGTGAAAAATTTTGAGCATACAGAACGTCCTACATTAGGTGTGAGGCCTGAGTGAGAACTATAGTAGCCAAAGAGGCTATAAAACAGTATACTGGCTCAGAAAAGGTGATATTGGCATGAATGTTGGAATCACCCAGAATAGTCCTAGAGTAAATGTGTGTACAATCCAATGAAAGAAGCAATTTCTTTTTTGGTTTTTTTGTGGGGGTATTTTTGCAAGTGTGTGCACGTATGTCAGTGCCTGGGAGTCATGGTGACCTCTGGCAACTCCTACGGGGGCACAAAGGATGTTCAAAGAAGTGGCTTGATAGCCTGCCTCTGCCTCTTGGCCCTGGTATTCTTTGGAAGTCTCCCATCCGAATACTTGCCAGGGTCGGCCCTGCTTAGCTTCCAAGATCTGATGAGATTGGAAAGAAGCCATTTTAAGCTGCATTTGCCTCAGCATTACACCCTTCCGAGTCCGGTGAAGCCAGTGGGCTTAGAGGGGTGTTTCGGATTAAACTACTGAGCACTTGCAGTGTATTGAATTTTTAAAAATTCTGCCTATTCTCCAAAGAGCTGAGGGTGGTATACATGGTCCCCTCTCCCATTTTATCCTCACAATAACCCTGTGGGGAAGGTCAGTCTGAGAGACTGTGACTGGCTAAAAGCCACCTAGTGTGCTTGGTGGTAGAGTGGGGATTTGAACCTGGTTCTCTCTGATCATAACAGAGCACTCTACCACTACTCAGCACAGTGTTCAGTTACTTAAAAGTGTTTAACTGGCTGGGTTTGTGATTTCTACCTCTGGTATTATTTTTAACATCTCTTAGTTTCAAATATTCCTTTCCCCAGAAAAAAAGTGTCAATGGTATACAAATGATAGCCTTGGGAAGCTAGGCAAATAGGGATAATCTCCCTTCTTATTCTGCTAAACCTGCTTCTGAAGTGCTTCGGAGTATGTAATCCATGGATTACTTTAGCACTAATCCTCTCAATTGTGCAAAATCAGCTGTTTTTTCTTCAAATCAGTATTGATCTCATAGTCTGACCTGGCTTCAATAGGCTCACACATGCCTCAAGCCTGAGTCTGTCTACTTGTAAGCCTTACACTTGTCTTTACTGGAGCCACCATGCTCTAGTTAACTAACCCATCAAATAACATACAGGCTTTAATGGCAGATGTCCTAAATGACAATTCCTTACAGGAGTTTGGAATTTCTTTTCTTTTTCTTTTTTTTTGGCAAGCCCAGAAGGGTTGTTAAGCAATAACTACAGAATGGCCCAGGAATTATATCAGCTATGATCAGATATTTAAAAACAAAACAAGACGGTATAAATGCAAAGGAATTTAGTTTTGGATATAATTAGTTTGTCTGGGTTAAACTTTTTCTCAGTCTGTTTTCATGCAGATCCACTTACTTTCAAGGGCATCACACATTACAAATTCTCCCGTAGTTGAGGGGTGGAAAGAAACTTGAAAAGACAGGATTACATATTGGGAATGTGAAAAATCCTCTACAGATAATACCCTTTGGTTTACAGTGATTTCTGGTTCTTTTTTGTTGCGGGAAGGGGGGGAGTTGTATGCTAGATAAATACCAGAGAATCTACACAGATAATGTAGAATGTCCAGTTACCTGACCACTTGGTGTTCACCGGCCAAAAGAAATATTCTTTGTGGGATTTCAGAACTCAAAGTATATATGACTCATTGTTTCCTGCCCTATTAGGTCCCTTTCATTCATGTGGCAAAATTCCATGAATCAATCTTCATACAACTGTACAAATTTACATTATTCCAAACATCCAGTTATTCAAAGTTACAGTACGTTATTCATGCAATCCAAATGCCTATATAATCCTATACAAATAGCAATTAGCTTCTAATTAATAATATATATTTTTAAAACTTCAAATTAAACCAAAGTTATGGAGGTCTTCCTGGGGTGTTTGGATTATTAAGGACTAGGAGTAAGGCCCGTTGTGGGAAGAAATACAATGGGCTCTAGAAGGAAGCTCCAGGTGAGTGTCCCGGCTGTGGCTGGTGGGGCGGCAGAGGGAAAGGGAAAATAGAGGGAGGCAAGCTGTGCTTATTTCCTTCTGTTTAGCTATAAGGCAGGGCTGTCTCAAGTCCTTTTGCTGCTCCAAGTGGGCATCTCCTCCTATGCCATGTCTTCTGGGTTCCAAGGGTCTGGAAAGCGGTACCATAGCCAGTTACAGGGCTGCCAACTCTGGGTGGGGAAATACTTTTAGATTTGAGGGGTAGAGCCTGGGAAGGGAAGGGGTGGGGAGGGACCTCAGCAGGGTATAGTATCATAGAGTCCATTGCCCAAAGCAGTCATTTTCTCCAGGAAAACTGATCTTGGAAATCTCCAGGTGCTGCCTGGAGGCTGGTAATGCTAAGGGAAGGGCCAGACCTGTAGATTTGAGGGGCACAGCCTGGGGAGGGCAGGGTGTGGGGTGCAGAGGGACCTCAGCAGAGATGTGCTGTGGCTGTGGAATACCGTGATTTCTGGGAGATCCCCAGGCCCCACAGGAAGACTGGCAACTCCAGTGACCGTTTAAGCGAAGATTGGGAGACTGGGAGATGTATTTTACCTCAGGACCACATTCAATGACCCAACAGCAACAGCAAACTGATTAGAATGTTAGAGGCAAAAGCCAATCAGGCCGCATATGCAAATGACCTCTGTGTTCCGACTGGCTATTGGGGGGAGTGGAACAGCAAACTGTTTAGAATTTTGGTGGCGAGACTCAGGCAATGCAACCAGTGGATAGGAACAGCTTGAGTGACATCGGGCAGCCAACTGATTTTGGAAAGCATAGAATGTTGCCAGATGAAAATGAAATTATATAATAAGGACAGATAAACTTTACTTTAGAACTGAGAGTTTCATGTGGGTTAGATATTCAGTGAGTCTTGCTTTTGATGGATTTAACACTATTCTGAAAAAAATCACATACCCACAGAAAAACACAACACCCCCCCCCCCGAAAACTGGAGTGCAAACATAATTTTTAATATTATTTGAGTTTAAGAACAAATTGATAAGTATGAATCAATTAAATAAGTGAAATTAATTTGAGGGTGTAACTATAAGGCAATTAAATCCTAATTTAAACTAAAGTATGTGTAAAATGGACAGCATATTTAACACTGATAAGTGTTAAGTAGATAAGTGCTTTCCAGAAGGAGTTTTACTAGGCTACCTCCGTGTTTGTATTTTCACACCTAATAACTTTCCAGCAACACACAGTATACTAAGTAAATCTTCATTTTGAAAGTAACCAAACATTTTAACAGGCTAATAATTGAATTAAAAACATGGTAAAAACAATCAGAGTGGGATGTTGCTGCTTCCTATGCATTCAATTACAGTGCTCCAGTACAGATGATCAGATGGACTTATTTTTAGTGTTATGCCTGCCTCCCTCCCTTCCTTCCTCCACCCCATCTATGAGATTCTCCCAACCAGCTACTCATCGAATTAGACTTGTTCAACTTCAGAGACAGAATAACTTTAAATTCTTTTAAGATTGTTTTTTATCTGGCTGAGAGCTGACCTACAGGGTACATGGGAATGGGAAACACTCCTAAGCGTTTACTATTTCAGAATCCTTTTGTAACTAAAAGTACCTCTCCGTCCTGCACACAGAAATCCAACATATCAGGTTAGGACTGCATGCACAGGTTTACTGTTGACATGGAGAAACAGTCAATGGTCTTTCCCCCACATATGTTTTAAAGTGGAAAAATGTCATAAATGGTTGCACCTTGTGTTCCCCCCCCCCAAAAAAAAACACGTACATACAACTTTTCCATAATGGCCAATTAGAACAGCTGATAAAGGAATCCATTCTACCTGCAAGGAGGCCAAATAGCGTTTGGTTATATGTAGGTTAACAGAGAGGTACCACAGTCTCAACTCTCCCTTTGATTCAGCCTGATGGAATGACTCCTGATTTATTCATTTGGATATTTATATTCTGCTTTTCACCCTAGTGTTGAACCAAAGCAGTTTATGACATCATTCTTCCTGTCTTTGTTGTATCCTCTGAATAACCTGCAAGGTAGGTTAGGCTGAGAGAGAGTGGCTGGCCCAAGCAAGCTGGCATAGCAGAACTGGGATTCAGACCTGGGTATCCCAGATCGTAGGCACTCTAACCACTGCACCATGCTGGTTCTCATGGAGGATGCCAATGCTGATGAAAGGTTATGGCTTCCTGCTTTGGATGTGGTGCTCCCACTTACGCGCTGTCATAGGCGTCAACTACAGGGGGGCTTGAGCCACCCCCGAAATTTCCTGGGGGGGGACTGAGACCCCCGGGAAAATGGAGCGCCCACCACTGCGAGTCCCTGGGCCCTTCCTAGGGCTGCCGCGCCACCGCCGCCGTCTCTCTCTCTCCCCCCCCCACCGGCCTGGCTGCCTTCATCCATCCGCCCGTCCCTCAGTCCATCCAGGGGCGAGCTAAGCAAATGCCCAGCTGGCCCCTGGACGGATGGAGGGAGGGACGGAAGCAGAAATGGCCAGGCGGGGGGGGGGGAGGCAGCAGCAGTGGGGACGTGGTCCCAGCAAGTGCGCGCGCAAAGCACGTGCGCACAAGCCCCTGCTCCCCCCGGGGAATTTAAAACTTGACGCCCCTGCGCACTGTGGTGTCAGACCGGGAATACAGGGAGATGTGAAAGAGTCAAATGTGAAATGTCTTCCATTTATGTTCTCAATATTCTAGGTTTTTGGTCTCTACTTTGAATCACTGAATGTCTCCATTATTCTTGCAAGATCCATATCTATGGAATTATAAACACAGAAATGAAATGGAGTGTCCATCACAGAAATAGTCTGTGAGCATGCTTCAATGTGATTAGCACTTAACAAAGATCCAGGGCAAAGCATACTGATATTTACAGCTTCAGTTATTGTTGGAGTTGCAAGTTGCTCACATTCCAGTCATTATGGAGTTAAATGTTTGTTAGCCAAACAGGATGTTACGTTGTGTAATGTATTCAATGGCGGGAAAGTTTGTGGGAGTTGTTTATCCTAATGAAGTGACCTGTAACTTGCGTATTGGTCAACTAGCATCTTGTTTGTAGAAATGCTTTGATCAAGCATTCATGTATTCATAAGGTTTATGACCCTTTGTGTGGAACAAACAGAAACCACTCAGTAGTAGTCTGTAAGGATCTGAGAGGGAGAGAAGAGACAGAAAGGTGTAGCATGTATTAGAATAGTTCTACAAGTATGTAACCTTTATTTTCTTTTTATCCAAAGTACCATTCCCATGTTTGATTTACTTTTCTAGTAAAGATATTTTGCTTTAGGCAAAGTGTGGTGCTTGTGTTTGGAATGCATCCATCAACCTCTAATTAACAATCCCCAACAAAGTGGTAGCAGAGGATGGTTTGTTTATTTGCATTCCTCCATTTTGGAACACAAAAGCAGCCCACTGTTATGCTTGAACTGAATTAGAAAAGGCAGAAAGCTCTCTTTTAAAGTTAGAAGCTTTTGGCTACAGCATTTCACCCATCAGACCCTGTCAGAAAACTGAAGGACACACACAGAGAGGCGAGCCTCCATTTCCTCACATACGCTGGGACGACTGCATGCCGGAGCTGAGAATCTTCAAAGGAACAGCGGCCTTCTGAACAAGACGATGTTGGGCAACAACTCAGGAAGTGATGAATTTGCATCTGAATCAGGAACTGTGAGTAGCTCTGCAAGCGCAAAAATAACTAGTGCCCCAAACTTCAAAATTCCCACCTTAACTACACAAGACTATAGATGGTGGGCAGAAGGGATAAAAGCAGCTTTGGAAGTTTATGAAGCTGAGGATGTTTTAAGCAAAGACTCTCCCAATCGAGACCCACAGAAACAGGAATTTGAGAAAAGAGATGCACTTGGAAGAGGCTTAATTATGAGCTATGTCTCTTCAAAAGAATGTCCTATGCTAGTGGACTGTAAGACATCTAAAGAAATGTGGAAATGGCTGAAAGATCGTTATGGGCAAAAGAATGATGCACAAGCATTATTTCTTGGTACACGTATGCCTAGTATTAAGTTGCATGAAGGTGAATCAATTGCTAAACACTTGGATGAGATTATGCAAATTGTGTCTGAAGTAAGAATTTCAGGAGACATCCTCCCTGACAAAGAAATCATTGTCTCTATCATCAATAGTTTGCCTGAGAGTTTTAAAAGCCATATAGCTCTATTGCAAGCACAGAAAGACCTTACTGTCGATTTTGCTGTGAACTACCTAAAACGGGAAGGGACTAGAAGAGATTTTTGTGAAACAACAAATAAAATGTCGGTTCTGAGAGTACAGTCTGACAGAAAGGAAATAATATGCTATTTGTGCAAGAAATGGGGGCACATTGCAAGGTTTTGCCGATCTGCATACTCCCAGGGCAATAAACCCACCAAGGCTTCTACTGAAGCAGAGAGATCTAGTGGCCAAATGGAAAATGATGCCAGGCCAAAACACCAGCAAAAGGGAAATTATTGGTAAGGAAAACCTCACAAGCCAGTTAGCAAGCCTTCTGAAAGGCACATGTTTGCAATTGCTGGTTCAAACCCAAGTCTTGAGAATCATTGGCTTATGGATTCTGGAAGTTATAGCCATGTTTGTAATCAAAGAGAAAGTTTTGTTGAGTTTGATGAGCAGAAATGCCCCAGCCTGCAACAACTTAATGGTCAAGAATTGAACGTTCAAGGATGTGGTTCAGTATTACTAAGAGCTGTGAATGTGAATCAGGAAATTGAGGAGATTCTACTAAGAGACTTTGCTTATGTGCCTGAAGGTACAAATAATCTCCTTTCAATCAAGAGAATTGTGAAAAGTGGATACAGAGTCCTCATTGAAGAAGATGATATTTGCATTTTTAATGTTAACTCTGATTTTAAAGTGATGTTACATGAAAAAGATGGTTTTCATTATTTGGAAGATGTTGTTGAAAATGATGATGATGATGTTGAAAATGATGATGTTGATAATGCTGATGATGTTAATGGGCCAGTATGTAATACCATGCAACCTAAGTGTGACCATAAAAATTGCCTTTTTAAATGGCATGTAACAATGGGTCACCACAATGTGAAGAGTGTACAAAAGTTATTGAGAGAATGTAACACTAATGTTGTTGATTGTAATCAAATGTAAGATGGTTGTGATATATGTCTTAGAGCAAAGGGAAAAGCCCCAAGCTACAGAGGTAATTCTACTGTCCACAGTGAGAGATTTCTAGAAACAGTGTTCTCAGACCTAGTAGAACCCATAAAGGCGTCAGCTGGTGGAAGTAGATATTTTCTGACTTCATGGAAGCAAAATTCAGATATGTTTTTGTTTACCTAATTAAAAGCAAAGATCAAATTTTTGATAAGTTCAAAGTTTACATTGCATCTGTGAAAAATAAGTTTAACAAAGTTCCAGATGTGTTCTTTACAGACAATGGAACGGAATACAGTAGCAGTGAGTTCCAAAGGTTTATGGAACAAGAAGGCACTGAACATAAAACCACAGTGCCTTATTCCTCACAACAGAATGGTGCAGCTGAGAGACTAAATAGGACCATTCAAGAAATGGCCTGCTCTATGCTAATGCAATCTGGACTTTCTGATTTCTGTTGGGCCGAAGCTGTTAACACTGCAGTCTATTTACATAACAGACTACCTTCCAAACTGACAGGCCAAACTCCGTTTGAGATTTGATATGGCAGAAGGCCAGCTCTGAAACATCTAAGACCATTTGGTTCCAAAGCTTATGCATACATACCCAAGGAAAGAAGGGGAAAGCTAGACCCCCGAATAGAACTTGGTATCCTTGTTGGGTATGCTCTTGGAGGCAGAGGATATAGAATCATGGATCCAATCCTCATATAGAATCATGGATCCAATCCTCATATGATCAAAGAATGTAATGTGGTACATATAGATGGAAATAGTGTGTTACAAGTCCCTAGACAAGTCCCTAGACAAGCTGAGTCCACAGTGCAAACTAATCAGCAAACTACAGAAGACGTTTCTTTCACTGACCTGGTCATTTGGCAACCTGCGGAGACCACCTGTGAACAGGCAGGTCCACCTTCACAATAAAGTACCAAATCAGAAGGGGAAGCAGGGGACCTTAGGCCAAGGGAGACAGAGACTGCAACTACTGTGAAAAGATCAGCAACAGACAACAAAGAAGTACCACCATTGAGACTTGGCATTTGTGCAACTGTACAATTTATCAAAGAACCTTCAAGCTGGAAAGACATAAATAGACTACCCACACCAGAGAAAAATAAATGGATGGACGCAATGAATGATGAAATTAAATCCTTACATGAAAAACAAGCTCGGACACTTACAAAATTACCTCCTGGAAGGAAAGCTACTGACAACAAATGGGTGCTCAAAGTGAAATACAACCCTGATGGTAGTGTGGAAAGATACAAGGCGCGTCTAGTGGCAAAAGGCTATATGCAAAAAATATGGAGTTGACTACACCGATACTTTTGCACCTGTCGTAAGTCATCCATCTTTCAGAATGCTTTTAAGCATAGCAGCCTCAAGAGGCATGCATGTGGAACATGTAGACATCAAAACTGCTTTTCTCAATGTGGAATTAACTGAGGAGATCTACATGAAGCAACCTGATGGTTTTCAAGAAGAAGGAAAAGAGGATCTTGTATGCAGACTTAAAAAGGATCTTTAAGGACTTAAACAATCTGCAAAGGGATGGAACAATAAACTGACTATGTTGTTACAGAAGCAAGGCTTCAAACAAGGAGAAGCGTCAAGAATGGACGATATAAATATGTACTTACTTATGTTGATGATTTGATTTTGTGCTGTCAAACCAAAGAAGAAACCAAGGAAATAGCTGATGAACTAAACAAAGATGTGGAAGTGAAACAACTGGGAACTATAAAACATTATCTTGGAATACAAATTGAAAGGACTGATGATGGCAGTTTTCTCTTGAACCAAAAACATAAAATTATGGACTTTGTTGAATCTATGGGTATAAAGAAGCATGGAAATATCAGTACACTGATTGACCCAGCTTACCTAGACCTGAAAGATGGAAACTTACTCAAGAGTAATCATGAATACTGAGAAGCGATGGAAATCTCTTATACCTGAGCCGAGTTACTCGACCAGACATCTCTACTGCAGTTGGAATCTTAAGCAGAAAGACAAGTTCACCAAATCATCATGACTGGAAAGCTGTGAAAAGACTAGCCAAATACTTGATGAAAACAGCGGATCGAAAGTTATTGATTTCAGCCTGTGACAACCCAAGATTAGTTGGATACATGGATGCCAACTGGGGGAAAAGGGAAGAAGATGGAAAATCAACTAGTGGTTACCTATTCTACTATGGAAACCGCGTGATCCACTGGGTTAGTAAAAAGCAACAAATTGTCGCTCAATCTACTGCTGAAGTGGAATGTGTATCAGCTCAAAGTGCCTGCAATGAGCTAGAATGGATTATCTACCTGCTAAAGGACTTTGGTGTAGAGGAACCTAAACCAATACTGTTATTTGAAGATAATCAGGCTTGTATGAGTATATGCAAAGGCAAAAATACCAAGACAAGCACCAGACACATCGCCATCAAATGTCTTCTGGTGAAAGATATACAAAAGAAGGGAGTGATAGAACTTCAGTACTGTCCTACTGAAGAAATGATCACAGATATCATGACCAAGCCACTCAACAAAGCCAAGATCACAAACCTATGCGAGAAGATGAACCTAACTTACCCGAAGCATGACTGAAATGTTAGAACTTGAGAAGGGGTGTTGGAGTTGCAAGTTGCTCACATTCCAGTCATTATGGAGTTAAATGTTTGTTAGCCAAACAGGATGTTACGCTGTGTAATGTGTGGGAGTTGTTTATCCTAATGAAGTGACCTGTAACTTGCGTATTGGTCAACTAGCATCTTGTTTGTAGAACTGCTTTGATCTAGCATTCATGTATTCATAAGGTTTATGACCCTTTGTGTGAAACAAACGGAAACCACTCAGTAGTAGTCTGTAAGGATCTGAGAGGGAGAGAAGAGACAGAAAGGTGTAGCATGTATTAGAATAGTTCTACAAGTATGTAACCTTTATTTTCTTTTTATCCAAAGTACCATTCCCATGTTTGATTTACTTTTCTAGTAAAGATATTTTGCTTTAGGCAAAGTGTGGTGCTTGTGTTTGGAATGCATCCATCAACCTCTAATTAACAATCCCCAACAGTTATTTGCATTCCAATATGCAAATTGTCACATAAACAAAATGAAAATAGCAGGTAGAATGAATGGGCACAATGTAGCCAGCCACCCGTGAGAAAAAGTGGTATGTGCCCTCCCTTTGAAATCAGTAGAATTTAAAACATTTAGCTTTGGCTCAATAACATCTATATATGTAGAGAATGGTATTTGTAGTATTAGCCCATAAACAAATGGTTTGTAAAGCAGACAGGCCCATTTTGCTGTTAAATTAATATGATTCATATTACTGTAATCTCAATTAAATAACAGACCAAAGGAATCAGGATCGTGGCTCAGGCTTGTCTCTCAACTGAGAAGTAGAGATTGTGATCTTAATTCAAATTATTTTAGATTCACACCAGCAGCACTACAAGGTATAATTGCTCCATATCTGTGTTGCAAGTGATAAGACTTTTTCCCTCTTGCCTTTTTTTAAATTACATGTCAAAACAAGGGCCCTCTTTCTCCAGCCAGCTCAAGATGTTCAGCCTTTTACTTTGCTTTGTAGAATCTTCTGTTCCTGAAGATTCTGTGCACAGCCTGTCTACAGACCCATCAATCAGTGATCAGTTATCAGTTCCAGCTGAGCGCTTACTTAAAATAAGTGAATCCTGTAACAATAACCTCAGTCACTACAACACATTCAGAAGTCGACTATTTACATCACTACTGACAAAAAAAGAAAGCTGGTGTCCAAATTCTGTTGTAGTGGCTGACAGTGCAACTCTAAGCAAAGTTACACCCTTTCAAATACATTGAAGTCAATGGGCTTAGCAAGGTATAATAACTCTGTGCAGGATTGTGCTATGAATTTCTGAAGCAGGAATTATTCTCAGATTCAGATATATTAGCATTAGCTTTCCAGACAATTCCTCCCCACTCCCCAGCTTACGTAATATATAAATGTGAAAATAGACCTGAAATTCCTTTATGGAGTTCTAGTTCCAGAAAAGCCAGTAGTTATTCCTTACTTCCCATGTTTTACATTGATTTCAACGGAGCCAAAATTTCTGTCTGCATACAATTCAAAACTTTGATTCCGTATATTCACAAGGAAATATATTCTGTAAATCAGGCCTATTGACAAGTGTATTGTTAATCTATGAAACAAGAAACATTACAGGTTTAACCTATGTAAATAATGAAATTAATCATCAGCATATATATTGACATATGGTGAATGTGATAGAACTGCAGTACAGACATGGGCAGAAAGGACAATTTTTATCAATGTAATATTACACACTCTCTTATTCTTCTCTTTTTAGTCAGACAAATCTTTGACTACCAGATCCAAGATATTAATATCTTCACAAACTTCTAGTGCAATCCTAAACAGAGTTACACCCTTCTAAATCCCTTGAAATCAATGGGCTAAGGGTATAACTCAGTTTAGGATTGTGCTGTTGGAAATATGTGTGTATAAACCATTGATGAAGGTATTAACGTCTTGTCAGGAATTTGAAAATCCGACATATAATGTTATTCAGTTCTTTTTTTAATGGCCTGGGTATAAACAGCCACAGAGCAAATGGCTCTTGAGCAGCATGGCAAAAGGATTTAGAAATAAAGGGAAGTAGCCAAAAACAGGTTGCAGAATGCTAATGAAGTCTGAGGCTTAAAGAACAACAGTGAAAATTCATACTGGATGAGCACAAACCCTTGGGCTACTCTAAGTGGGCAGTCCTAAGATCTTCTGGAAAGAAAGTCCCATGTTAGTCAGTGAGGCTTACTCCCCAAAAAGTGTTCTTAGGATTCTTAAAGTACCTCTTTAGATCCTGGCTTGTTGTTTGACTACATTGGCTCTTTCATGGCTTCTAGAGTAAGTTTTGCTGAAAATCAAAAGATGACAAAATGTTTTTTTATTTGTTTTAGGGTTGCCAGGTTCGGGTTGGACAATACCTGGAGACTTTGGGGGTGGAGCCAGGAGGGGGCAGGGTTTGGGGAGGGGAGGGACCTCAGCATGGTAGCCCACCGAGAGGCGGGGAGGGCAGGATACAAATCTAAATGATTAAATAAATAAGTAAATGGTGCAATGCCATAGAGTCCACCCTTCAAAGAAACCATTTTCTCCAGGGGAGCTGATCTCTGTCAGCTGAAGATCAGTTGTAAAAGTAGGATATCCCCAGGCCCCACCTGGAGGCTGGCAGCCCTAATTTGGTACATTTTTATTCTGACCTTGCAGAAGCTCAGAGTGGGGTGCATTGTTCATCATGCTACATTTTATTCTTAAAACCACCATATATGGTATTTTAGGATTACAGAAAAACAATTTAATTTCAACAATTTAATTTCAGAACTGGGATAATTGGGATAATTGTATTAATATAATTAAGTCAAAGTAATCACTTTCAGAAGGCAAGGAAACCATTGGTTTAGATGCCTCTGCAGCTTTACTGGAGGTGGGGATAAAAATTGTTCTGCAAAAGCTGGTTAGGAAGAATGGTAGAAATACCAGTGGAAGTTCAGTGAAATATTCTCCTTTTTACTATCAATGGTCCTTGTTTGCTTTTTTTTTTTTTTAACTTTGGCCCATGTCACATTTTTCATGGTTTATATGGCATAGGGATCTGATTTGTAACTGCCTAGTCAACTGAATGGCCATTTTCTTTATGGCAAAGTAAGCATTTTCAATGCATTTTGAAATCTGCCTTTGTAGCATAAAATGGCATAACATTTCAGTGCCCAGTTTTAATAAAGCAATATTTCCCACTCATAGCTACCAAAGTTTTTTGTTTAAATTAGGGAGATAACAACTGCTAAAAGTCTGGAAACAAAGGTGCCTGGATAGCTCACATACAAAAAAATATTATTTCTACTCCCCTGTTTCCTATTAATTGCCACATCCCTCATTTTTATTACATACATCTTCACAAGGCAAATGGCAGCTGGGGGTGGGGTGTGTGTGTGTGTGTGTGTGTGTGTGTATGTAGATGATAGCATAGGGAACATGGTTGGATGCAGATTCTCCCTCTTCCCCACTTCAGTCTTGAAAGAAAATAATATCATAATTTATAATAATGGATTTCTCACATCACATCTAGATTGGCCCATCTGCAAATTACCCTACACCATCAAATTCTAAAAAGATTAACATTTTATTTTGTACCAAAGGTAAAACAATTTTTTTCCTATTTGTTTTTCTAGTCACTCATTTTTTTCTCCTTTTCTACAAAAACACAGTTGTGGAACATAGTATCCTAAGACATGACAATGGAGTGTGCCATCCCATACACTTTGTCTCTTTAATGGTGCATCAAGATTTTTCCCCATCTAACTTTTCAGTACTTCTCCTACTAAATCATTGTCAATATTGGTTTGATATTGGTTGTAAATATATCATATCGAAAGCTAAATATTGGTAGCTAAATGTATCATAATGCATCATTGTAAGATCTCCAATACTTTCTGATAAATGGCTTTAGTCCCTTACTATAACAGCAATGTATGAAAGAATATCATCTAAGTGCTAGAGTTTATCTTGAAGTTTAAGAGATTGGCTCTTATATGGTTTATAAAGAAAAGCAAAGATTGTACATCTTTTCAAATAAATATGTTCAGAAAAAATGTCCTCTATCATTTTCTAAAGCCCAAGTCATGAGATCTTTTGAAACTATATTTTTGGTAGAAGTAAAAAAGAAGGGGGGGGGGGATGTGTAACATTTGTGTGCCCTTCCAACTGTGTTCTTGCTATACAATCAAAGAGAATCAGGGTAGCTAGAACACTAGGTAGATTTGGAAATCCAGGCTGTACTCCCCATTCAGAAATGAAGCTATTTGGTCAGGTCAGTTTCTTTCTTGGCCTAACCAAATCTGCAAGGTTGTTGTGAATCTAATTTTTTTTTTGCAGGAAGGACAAGGCAGATGTGTAACAAAGAACCGTCTTAGAGATTTATACATTATATCTTTCTGTGGGAACCTGAGGTTAGGTTGGCTGGGACCTGTAGGAGAGATTTTTCAGCCACTGCTGCCAGATTGTGGAATTGCCTATCCCAGGAGATAAGATTGGTGTCATCCTTGCAGGTGTTCTAGACAGAAGACTTTTCTTTTCTAGACGAACTTCAATGTGAATTGCAATAGCAGATGATGCTTTTAAAAACAATGCCCATTAGTTTCTTGTTTTTAGATGTTTTATGATGCTCTTATCTGAAATTACATTTTACCTTAGCCATCTTGAAGACCTATTGGGTGGAAAGGCAGCCTAGAAATGTTCTAAATAAATAGAACCAGGGATTTCAAATAGTTTGCTTTCTTGTAAAAATGGTCACAGATGTTTCTAGCTGTCTCCCCCACATGCTGTACTATAGCAAATAAAGGTAAAGGTTTCCCTTGCTCGAAAGCCAGTCAAATCCGACTCTAGGGGGCAGTGCTCATCTCCATTTCCAAGCCGAAGAGCTAGCGCTGTCCAAAGACTTCTCCGTGGTAATGTGGCTGGCATGACTAAACGCCGAGGTGCATGGAACGCTGTTACCTTCCCACCGAAGCAGTACCTATTTATCTGCTTGCAATTTCTTGCTTTAGAACTGCTAGGTTGACAGGAGCTGGCGCCAGAGATGGGAGGTCACTCCATCACGCAGCACTAAGGTCTCGAACTGCCAAGCTACCGACCTTCCAGTCTGCAACTCAGCATCTTAACCTCTGAGCCACCGTGGCCCCACTATAGCAAATGCTCTCAGATTTCTGCCTGAGAACAGTGGTGGTATTTATGAGCTTCCCACATGCTTCTTTATCTTCTGCATCCCCCAAAAGATATAAGCTTCTTCTTGAGATCTGACCATCTAGTCAAACTATGCATGGTCCTCCATGCTTGGCCAGGAAAGGGTGAAGAGGGCACATCGATCGAACAGGACATGGCAGGTGTTAGTGTGCTTCTGTTCTCAATTCTGCATTGTATACATGGCCTTTTGGTCATCATGCTGTTACAGGTTTAGGTTTACTTCTGTTCCTTCCTTTCATATATTCATGAGTAGGTTTAAGAATTTTCAGCATTATGCACACCCCTCTCACAGTTCATAGTCAGAAGAGACACTCTGCATTCCACACTTCATAATTTTTGCATCACGTACATACACACTGCATACCGCATTCATCCTCATGACAAATGCTACATGCAGCCCCACTGTGGCAGGCTGGGTGGAATGCTAATGGCACATAAGGGAACTGGTTAATGCAGTAAGGCTTGTGATTGGGAGTAATTGATACTTATTCCAGAGAACCATCAACCTATCACAATTTCTTGTGCTAGTACATATGTATCTGCCAAAAAACCTAAGAACTATCCAGGTCAGTTGGGTTTCATAGAAGGTCCATCTAGTCCAGCAGATTCCTCTGGGAAGCTCAAAAACTGTGCATGAAGGCAACAGTACTACCCTGTTTTGTTCTCTGCACCTGGTATTCAAAAAGATGTTGCCTCTGAATATGGAAATTCCATTTTGTTGCAAACATTTCTTGACAGACCTAACCTCCTTGGATCTGGCTCAAGCTTGGCCATCTGAACTGGTGGTACATCTTCTGAAACTGAATTCTATATGGAGATATTTTTCTCACAGTCCTCTGAATCATGGCTTGTAAGCAAGCTGAAATGTATTTGGAGAATATGCCACAAGAAAAACACTTCTATAGGCCTGGTTTTATTTTATTGTAATCTATAGTGTATTCTTTCTCTAGTGCTGACTAGCCAGTTCCCTTAAATGTACCTTCCCCCCTCCTAGCTGAGAGACCAATAAATACTTAAGTAACAGCATTACTGAGCTGTACAGGACCAAGCTGTACTTACCAGAATGATGTCCCATTATTGTTCCACTTCCATTAAATGTTTACTTTAGTCCTTTTAGAAGACTTTGATGGCCAAAGGTCACCCCTCTAGTCTTAGAGAGGGATGTTAGGAAGTGATTTCCAGCGAGCCATGTATATTTCTCATTCCTATTCATGCATTCCACTCAGACTTCAGCCATTCTGTCTTATGATGAGAGATGTGACAAACAGAGAAAGAAGAAAATGTTTATAGATTGTCAGAAGCCAGGGTAAAGCATAGTATTTTGTATTAAGTGTATAATGTTCACACCATGTAGTACCACACATAGAATTAAAAATATTTTTTGCAACACTGAGAAAGAAGTTTTTCTCCTCTCTCTCTCTTTTCCCTCAGTTGTTGAAACACATACAGAGAGATCACTTGACTGCCAATCCTTAGATGAAGCTTATTTGTTAAAAAAGTATTAAAATCTGTGGAGGCAGGAATATACACACAGGTTCCAATTTTCGTTCTTTAACACTTGAGAGGGATCACTCCCCTTTCCTAGGAGATATTTCCCTCAGAGAATGACTACTGGTTCCACTTCCCTATTTCAGGATCCTCTTTGATCTTTCACTCTTCTTAACTGCCCTCTCAACTGCCACTCCCTCAGGGCAACAGTAGAACCCTGTCAATCAGGGTTTTCAGATCAGTATACCGCATCAGCAGTTAGTTATCTGTTACACCATGCTTCCAAAGTTACTATTTTTATGGGTACACTGACCATACACTAGGCAAGTGAAGAAGAGGAGATTGGATTTATACCCTGCCCTTCACTACCCAAAGGAGTCTCAGAGCAGCTCACAATTTCACCTTTTGAGTTTATCAAATCTTTGTAAGTTGTTGCTGTTATTATTTATTTAATTTATACCCTGCCCTATCCCACGAGTAGGCTTAGGGCTGCTTACAACATAAAAATGTTTTTTAAAAGGTTAAAAAATCATTTTTTCTTTTGTGTTTGTTGTGGTACGCATATATTGGTGACATAACAGGAGATATCATGGGGCTGATTCATTTTCTTAAAGACCCCCAGGTATGAAATAAGCTGTCTCTAATTATGTAGTTTTTGACTTGTCCTTTATTGTTCAAAATTAATTTTTCAATCCAGAGAAGGTAATGCAGTCCATTCTCTATCCCTGCAGCTTCCAGTTTCATTAGTCTGTAATTTGGGTTTTTAATACATTCTGTGATCCAGACTAGTTTGGCTGCTTGATAGTATAGCTTAATATTGGGAACTGCCAATCCTCTGCTTTTTTTTCATTCTGCAACATTTTAAATTTAATTCTTAGTTTTTTTTACCATTCTAAATAAATGCATTTATTTGTTTCTGCCAGTTCATCAAGGTTTTTTCTTGTATGGAAATTAGTAACATACAAGGGGGGCCCCCGCAATATTCACGGGGGGGGGGAGAAGCTGACAGCTGCTCCTCCTTCCTCCTCCCCCCCTTCCCCCCGCATTCCAGCCTGCCCAAGGTGAGGCCCCTCCGGCGCAGAGCCGCGGGCCTCGCCATCTCTTCTCCACCTCCCACCCCGGCTTGGCCCAGCAAGGCCCGCGGCTTTGTGCCGGAGGAGCCTCAGCATTCCTTCCCTCCCCCCTCGCGTTCCCCTCCCACCCGTTCTCCTTTGCTGTGGCTTGAGTGGCTTAATGCCACTCAGGCCCAGCGTTTCCCTCATCCCCCGGCACCATCCCCTCCCTCCTTCCCCCCCCCGTGCTCGTCTGCCTGCCCACCAGCTCACTCTTCTTTGCTGGGGCCTGAGTGACTTAACGCCACTCAGGCCCAGCGTCTCCCTCCTCCCCCCCGGCACCATCCCTTCCCGCCCCCCCGGCCGCGCTCATCCGCCGCCAGCACTCCCACAAGTCCGTTCCCTGCACGTGCGTCGCCACGCCGCCGACAGCAACAACCACACGACAGGTAAGTTCGTTCCCTGCGCATGCGCAGGGAACGCTTTTTTACTTTTCGAGGGATTTCAGTATCCCCCGAAAACTTTAACTTTTTTGATTTTTCTGCAAACGGGGGGATCACCCCCCATCTGCAGAACCCCCTCCCCACCCCCCAAGTGCCCCCCCGCGCGGATTTAAGTATCCGCACACGGGGGGGGGGCACTTGGGAATTAGATATATAGATGGAATAGGAAATTCAATTTTGGCAGTACATTCATTTTTATTGTGGAGATTCTTCCAATCATGATAATTTTAGTTTAGACCATTTTGCCAAGTGTCCTTGAATCTTTGTCCATGTAGTTTTGTAATTGTTGTAAAACAGTGTATCATTTTGTCCAGACAGGTGTATCCCCAAATATCTGACTGTTTTTAATGCTATTTCACATCCTGTTATTCTCTTAACAATATCCTCCTCCTGTCGTGTTAATTTTTTTGTAATATTTCCCCCCCCCCCGTTAAGTCTGTATCCTGAAAGAGACCCAAACTTTTCAATTTCTTCTATTATGTGTGGCGATGAAATGTGGGGGTCCATAACTGATAAAACAACATCATCAGCTTAAATCCTTCTCCATCAACTCTCAGTCCTTCAATGTTTGGATGTTGTCTTATCTTGGAAGCCAGCATCTCCACTGCAAGAATAAACAAAAAAGGAAATAATGGGCATCCTTGATGTGTGCCTTTTTCTATATCAACTCTTTCAAGTGCCATTAGATGTCTGTTTCTTTTTGTCACAGCCACTCCTTTGGAATAATTTCGGGTAGTTTGATTTCCTGCTGGGAATCTCTCTGTTGGAATAAGAAAAGAGCATACAAGATGTAATGAAAAGAAAATCATATAACTCATAGTTAGAAGAAAGGCTTTCTGTTAAATATTACAGGCCTCCCTTGTTAGATTTATTATGTACAAGTTTTGCTACTGGTCAATACTTCCTAGCTGAGCTGTGATGTCATAGAATGTTTATGAGCTTCTATTTACATTATTATCTCACTACAGCCAATTTTAAGTCCTAAGAACCACAATATAATTATTGATTTTACATTCCTGGCTTGTAGTGTTAGAGTATGTAGTCTGCACTGCTGTCACACAGCCTTCATCCTTTTCAGTGGGATTCACAATCAAGCCCCACCCATCCCCCTCGCATTTAAGAGAGACTACGCATTCACATGTTCATAATTATATCCATAATTTGTTCCTTAAAAAAAACAATTAGTTAAATGTCACATTAGCCTTCACAAATCTGACCTGTGGCAATTCAGTAATAACCACAGTCATCTTCGTTTTAATCCTCAAGCCTTATTGTATTAGGCATAAGGTATTAAACAAGAGAGTCTGAAAGCACAACAGCCATCTGTGTGGGTTTGACTGATCACATGCTTGAATGCAAAGTTTAAATACTGACAAAGGGATTCCTCCCCTTTTGGCCACATATGAAAACCATGCAAAACCTTAGCACAGGCTGTACACCTGGGGTGATATTTTCCAGTGAAGGCACATTTTCTGCCAGTGCTTAGCAGACAGGAACATGTTGGTTTCATACATACTGGGATGGGGTACATTTTCTATACAGAATCCTCAAGCACCTTTCATGCCCCATGTGGTATTTGGAAAGCAACCAACCTACAAACCAGGAAATAAATATAGTAACTATTACTGGTCAAAGATGTTGTTGCAAAACTGAACCTCATGTCTCCCCATTGTTGTTTTTTAAATAAATAATTTTCCTTTTAATGAATGAATTCTACTGAAATACATTTACATTTCAATTTAGAAGCCTTTTTTTAAGGATATTGGAGAGTGGCAACTTTTCTCTTGTGAGATAGTTTTCACTTATATAAACATTTTTTTTTAAAGGGCATTATTTAATTTTTTGTTTTCAAATACAGAACATAAAATATCTGTATTACAGTAACATACATGAGACAAAAATTGCTTCCAATATGAATATAATAATCAGCATTTAAAGGTATATTGACAGAAGCTTGGATCCACCAGAAGGACACACTAGGCTCCTTGAGGAAGTGGAAGTGTGGAGAAAAATCCTTGCACTGACTTCTTGTGTTAAGTTAAACACAGTATATATCCTGTGCAGTTTCCCCACTTTTGCAAGATGTTGTGCAAAGCAATTTTTGGCCACTACAAGATGAGGAGATCATTTGATTTCAGAAGCTAAGCCGGGTTGATATTTGGACAGGAAATCACCAAGAAAGACTTTGCAGAGGAAGGCAATGGCAGGCAAACCACCTCTGCTTAATCACTTGCCTTGAAAACCTTATGGGGTCGTCACAAGTCAGCTGTGACTTACCAGCGCTTTTACACACACTCTCTCACACACAATAATAGGCAGGAAAGTGCTAGGTGTTGTAAAACATATTGCTCAAGTAAAACAGCACTAAGTCCGGTTAGGTTTTTGGTTGTGCACTGATGGGGAGGTATGGTTGCCAGATCCAGACTAGGAAACTCCTAGATATTTGGGGATGGACCCTGGGAAGGACAGGGACCTCAGTGGGGTACAATAATGTAGAGTCCACCCTCCAAAGCATCAATTTTCTCCAAGAGAACTGATCTCTGTAGTCTGGAGATGAGCTGTAATTCCAGGGGATCCCCAGGTCCCACCTGGAGGCTGAGCTGCGATCCCTAAGCTGCGAACCAAGGCAATTATTTCTATAACATTGGCTTTTCTATCTTAAAAGCAAGTGAAGGATATGCTTTAGATTATGTTTGCTACATATGTCTCTTACAGTCCTGCAACATGTACCAACATGCATTGGCTCAACAATGCTTCTTCCTTGTAGTTGCAAGAAGGGTTTCCTGTACACAGTAAGTAGGCCCAATGACAAAAAGAGGGGTCCCCTTGGATATCAACTGAGAGAACATCACTTCTGTGTTAAAACAATGTTATGCTGGTGTGCAGAGCATAGGTGTCAACTTCAGGGGGGCTGGGGAGCTGGAGCCCCCCCCCCTGAACTTTTCCAGGATGTGCTGAGCCTCCCCCGGAGACAATGGCCTGTAATGTCTCTGGCCTAGCCCCAGCCCCCCCCCCCCCCCGGGAAATTGGAAAGTCTACACCCTTGGTGCAGAGGGAACCAAAGAGCACAACCACATTTCTGGGTGACTACCAGCAACTCTGTTCCAGACCGTGCTACTGCTGTGTCATGACCCTTTCTGCCTTGCAGAATCAGAGCTCCAAGGAACACCCCAAACCGAAAATGCAGGCAGAGTCCTAGTGCAACTCCCTGCCAGGGACAGGAGAGTATTGGTCCATTTCCCCCGATAAGTGAATTCTAAATTGTAGGAAACACAAGGGGTAAGGGGGGAGGTATCAGAACTTTAAGAGCAACTAGATGGTGCCACTCTCTCAGATCTATAGGTCACATCATAAGCAGAGTGCTGAGCTCACATGCTGTTTGTTGTTACTACAAATGTTACTAATTTCAGTAGGACACAATGTTTGATGGTGCTTTTCTCTTTTCCACCAGCACCTGGCGGTCACTGACTTTTCTTCCTCATGACTAAAGGTATATTGATTCCATTCTATCCCACTTGAGAATCAGTTAAAGGACAGCAAGATTGATCGGCACATGTTGTATCCTAGATCCCAAAGCACGAGCCTTATCACTTGAACAGGATTAATCCTTTATGGATTGTTGTGGGGCACAGCTGCCCTATAGAACAGTATCTAGATAATTTCAGTAGTCTCTTGGAATCACCTCTTCATCCATTCCCTATAAAACAGCAGTTGGAAGAACACATTGTACTTTTACTGACATTTATTAAGATTTTAAAAATATGCCATGTTGTAATCTCAATGTTTTAATTACCATTAGGATAGATGTTCTTAAAATGTTGTTTAAATGGTATTTCAAGGGTCAGGATTGCTACTTTCACAATGGCTGTATTTTAATACCTTTTCTGCTTTGTGCAAAGAAGAAACCTCATTAACAAAAATAAAACAAATTCTTAAAGCAGATTCTTAAATTCTTAAAGCAGATACTGTCAAACTCTTATCTAAGAAAATTTTTTTGGTGTTGTGCTGCAAATACTTTTATGATTAATTTCAGTGTATTTTACTGTCTTAATCCTTGTTAGGTCTCCCTTGGCTGACCTTGAATAAAATCTAACTAGGGGTGACAAAAAAATATGTCCATCAACTTTGCTCATGCATTGCAACATAAAAACTGACTGGAGTCATTGACTACAGGTGAGAATGAGCAAAACTACCCAAGAAAAATATGCTGGTTTGTGGATGCTCATTCACTCCACTTTTGTCTGTCACCTTGATTTTCGAATTGGGCATTCATGGAGAAAAGGGATGTGAACTGAAAAAATAGTGTGTGTCTTTTAAAAGACAGCATCATGTTATGTTTCTTCCTTTACAAAAATTTATGTTACACGGTATTGGACCATGGGCTAAGCTTAATGTAACATGATACATTAAAAACTGCACATCATGATTGCAATGTGTGTCAGAACAATGAATTGTTATATCAGATCTCTCCTCATCTGTGAGTAGGGCCCCTTTGTAAATCATCCACAAAGGGATGCATTCGCTCCTTAATGCATGTGCATAAATCCCATTCTCCCTTGCTATCCTCACCCTCTTCAAAGGGTCTGTCTCAACTGGAAACGTGCTGGGAAAACAATAACGCTGACATTTTTTGACCCACTCCTTCTGAAAGGGCCGCTCTATCACCAGTCTTTCAACACAGGCACAAAAGCGTTCATATCCAACTCAACCCCAATGCCTTAAATGAAAATTAACCCGATTTAGGTCACTTGTGATGTGCTTACCAATGAACAGCTTCTGCATGGCTGGGAGAATCTTAGTTTGCTGGCCCAACTGCCATGATTTCCCCCATGAAATTGGCACCACCTGTCCACGGTGGTGTTGGATCCTGCCAATGCAGTTAGAATATTTACGTGTTCTCTGAGGTGTGGCAGATTGCAATAAAGTAATTTGTAAAATTTTTGGAGACTATATACAATTTCCTAAAAATGAAATGACAAGAAGTAGGAGGCATCATAACTGTATAGCCCTTTGCTACTAAATAAGAAGTCACAGTGATAAACAGACACAAATTCTTAACTACAGTCTGCACCTGAGGGATTTACAGTTCCTTTTTGTCATGGAATGAAGACACTGGTTCCTCCTCACCAAAAGGAGAATCTGAAGACTCTGATAAGGAAGATACTGTCAGGGCATCTCCAGCACCCTTCTTCAATGTCTAGGGAGACCCCTTCAGAGACTGGGACAGTTCTGTAAGATAGCCCTGCCTTCCTCCTCAGACTCCAAACCTGCTACCCAGAACCAGCTGCACAGCTGAGGTCTCTCAAGCCGTCTCAAGTTCCCAGAGGCCAAGAAGCATTCCAGCCACAACAGATCATCCACCTCTGAAATCAAGCATGGCACCTTTAGTGCCAGCTGTCTCTGCTAGGAAGACAGGGCTTGAACACACAGTTCCTTGGAGTACTTGTCTTCCGTCAACCTCCAGGTTTTGCTGGAACCACATCTTGCTTGGTTGAATGCAGCAGCAGTGATCCCTGTCCTAGACCTAGCAGCTAATGAAAACTCTGCTGGCTTACCCTGAAGACCTCAGTCAAGGACAGGACACGTTTATGTGGACAAAACTGGGATGGGTTGAAATAATCAGAAAATCTATGTTAACTAAACTAGAAACATTCCCTTAATGTCAATTGCTACTAATAATCTACTTTAGAGACAAGTCAACAAATGGAGGCTGATCCTATAGCTATGCTGGTGGACCCCCATTCTGGGGCTAACACTGATGTAACATAATCATGATTCTGTATACTCCAAGCAGGAAAACAGAAAACAATAATAGCTGTAGAAACAAGGTCCAGCATGGCATCACTGGCTGTGTCAACAAACTGATCCTAGCAATCCAGTCAGTAATAATAGCATGACTTACCAGTGACATCCCCACAGCATCTGTGTATGGAAGACACCAGTCTACATACAGTGAAATTTTAACACAGTGATGCCTGTACTGTACCCAGTGCACACTCTCTCCCATACATAATGTACAACCATGCTTCCAAGAACCCAGAGCACTTCCCTTGTCCAAGGTCTCAGTGGCCTAATGGCTAGGAAGGAAGGCATTGGCATCTGCAGACACAAGCTCACCAATTAAAGGATTCAAATCCCTTGGCAGCTAAAACAAAGCCAGTAGCATGACAATAGACAATAGCAAGACACAGCCAACCAGGAGTCCTTTCAAGCAGGAGCTTGGGGGAGCGCAGCTCTGGGAGTTGGTGCCAGCCCCCCCCCCCACGGGGGAATGCCTGCTTGTGTCATGGCTGCAGCAAAATGACCCCGTCCCCTGGAAAGGTCGTTGTTCCTCCGACCAGCCTTCTGAAGGCTTCAGCCACCACTGAAGCTATCCTCCCAGAATAGTGGTATTTCTGAGGCTTGGATTAGCAGCTGTCCCCGCTCTGCCAGCTCTTTCTTTCTTTCTTTCTTTCTTTCTTTCTTTCTTTCTTTCTTTCATCCTTTCTTTCTTTCTTTCGTCCTTTCCTTTCCTCTCTTTCTTCTCTCTCTCTCTCTCTGTCTCTCTTCTTTCTTTCTTGCCTTCTGACATACTTCTGGTGATGTCAGGGGGTGTGGCATATGCAAATAAGTTATGCTAATGAGTTATGCTAATGCGCTCCTGCACCTCTTTTTCTACGAAATGACCCCTGCAGCTGACTACACTTTTGCTAGGGAAAAAGTCTTCTTGATTGTACTAGCTACATACCAGAGAGCCCAGAAAGGAATGGTGCTCCAAAATTCTGACACCTCTCTGGAGAAATTCCAAACCATCAGTAGCATTTGGGAATTATACAAAAAATGTAATTACCATTTAGAAAGAATATTAGTGAGTTGGGCTAAACCTATAGTAATATTTTGGGTTTTTTTTAGCAAGTCGTTTTAGTATACCTTTTCTGTGACTGGATAGCCTGAAAAGTAACTGTAGTTTTCAGCTTGTATCAGATCAAAATTAGAGTACTAACCTCTCTCCAAGTGAACCAAACTGTTAAGGTAGTTTCAGCACTATAAAATAAAACACAATGAATACCACAAAACCAGAATTTTATTATGATCAGAAACCATCTCCTTCCCAATTCTGGAGCATTTTCTCTTTCTCTAGGAAATCACTGGGTTAGTCACTACAGGCTCCAGACAAAGATTTGCCAGAGGATGTAGTGATGGCCACAGGAATAAACAGCTTTAAAACGGGTTAGATAGATTCATGGAGGGTAAGTCTATCAATGGCTACTAGCCATGGTGACTGAGGTGAACCTACACATTCAGAGGCACTAATCCTCTGAATCCCAGAGCTAGAAGGCAAAATTAGGGGAAGGCCTCTACCTCTATGCCCTGTTGCTGGCCCTCCAGAGGAACTGGTTGGCCACTGTGTGAGACAGGATGCCGGACTAGATGAACCATTGGTCTGATCCAGCGGGGCTCTTCTTATCTGAAGAAATGTGCACGCACACAAAAGCTTATACTCAGAATTAAACTTCGTTGAACTTAGGTGTCACTGAACTCAAACTTTGTTCTGTTGCTTCAGACCAACACGGCTACCCACCAGAATCTGTGTTCCTATGTTCTTCTAGTTACCCTCCCCTTATCCCCCAGCCTGTTACTTGCTCAGCTCCTTGGTCCTCTATGGTGAACAGGGACCCTGGAGCTTTAACACTCCCCTCCTCTTTTCTCAGCTGCCCTGCAAACCACAAAACTCACATTTATTTATTTATTTCACAAATTTACAGCCCACCTTTCCACACCTGACCTACAAAGAGGCTTACAAAAAAGAAAGTAAAAATAATTCAATAATACCTGTGGTGACCAAATAGAGTATTCAGCCACATTGTGGAGAAATTTAAATCAAGATACTTTGCTGAATCTAACATATATTAATTCTGAAAGGTTTACTGTGAGTAAATGACAGCTCCATCTGAAAATTAATCCATTTGCTGATGTCGCCTTAGAAACATTTTTAAATTCTTACTTTTTTATAAACAGAAAAAGAGTATACTTAAGCTACACAAATAGTATTTATGACTTTTAACAAATTAATATTAAAGACCATTCAGCACAGAGACTAGAAAAAATATCTAAAACTGATGAGCCTTTAAAACTGCCAAGCTGTGCTAAAGGATCTCTTTAGCTACATATCTTCCACAACTACCCTATTAAACAAATAGTAGCACATGTAAATTTTCAAGTCACATAAGCTTTACATAAAGGCTATACATAATTCATAATTTATGGCCTGTGGCATTAATAAATGTCTAAAGTATTCTATAAATATGCGCTAAAATAAAAATTTCTTCTGCCTGCACTGATTCCTTTCCCCCCTGAATTTTCTTTTCATATAGTTGCTGGGAAAAAGTCTCTTAGCAAGAACTGGAAAAAAAGGAGAGGACTCCAATCTAAAATGTGCTAGCACCACAGAACATTTGTATTTCAGTTAATTAAAATGATTTAAAGCCAAATATTAGAGTTTAACTGACTTGTGATCTTATTTGTTTATTTAATATACTTAAAATATATTTCAGAGGAATTGCTAAAAGAGGCTCCTGGCACCCAGGGAAGTTAAATTCCCAAGAATGCAATCCTAAGTAGAGTTAGTAAAGGTAAAGGTTTCCCTTGCTTGAAAGCCAGTTGAATCTGAATCATCTCCATTTCCAAGCCGAAGAGTTTCTGTGGCCATGTGGCAGGCATGACTAAATGCCGAGGCACATTGAAAGCTGTTACCTTCCCACTGAAGCAGTACTTATTTATCTACCTGCAATTTCTTGCTTTCGAATTGCTAGGTTGGCAGGAGCTGGGGCCAGAAACAGGAGCTCACTCCATCACGTGGCACTAGGGTCTCGAACTGCCGAACTACTGACCTTCTGGTCTGCAGCTCAGTGTCTTAACCTCTGAGCAACCACAGCTCCTAAGAACAGAGTTGCACCTTTCTAAATCCATTGAAATCAAGGGGTTTAGGACTGCACTATTAAGAAACATTCTTTTAGAGGACAGCAAAAAAGGCTAAAAACTGGCTGCCACTGTCCTTTGCAACCTCTTGCTTTCCATTGCTGAGCTGCTGTAGTGTCATGGAATTGTTCACAGGATTAAAGTTATTGAAGTGGAAAGCAGAAAATTGTAAGAGTGGAGTCTGTTGGTTACTGACAGGCAGGGGTATGAGTCTTAAGAGATGGTGAACTGAATGATGGTCCAGAGAATAGGGGAAGAAGCAGACACCAGGAAGGAGCACAGGATGGGCTAGGTAGTGAGGAAGCAGAGAGGGAGTTGAGTGAAGACTGATCGAGGGGTGGGCATGGGAGGCCTAGTGTTTAGGGAAGGAGGACTCAAGAAGGACTCAAGGACTCCCCTCCTTGGATACAGCCAGTTAAGCCACCTGCACCCATGCCACGGTAACATTGTCTAGACTACTGTTATGCACTTTACATTGGTCGCCCTCAGAATCAATGCAGAGACTCCATTAAGTGTAGAATGTTGTGGCTTAACTGTTATTGGGAGTTAGATGGAGCATGCATATTGTACGCCGCTCTGAGCCTGCAATCGCGGGGAAAGCGGCCTAGAAATCAAATCAAATCAATCAATCAATAAATAAGAATTATTTATTTATTTAGAATAGCTCTGTGCCACCTTTTTAAACTCCCGCTTGAGGCAGTTTACAATTAAAAAACGCAATAATAAAACACAAACCATTAAAACACAAGCAGCATACAAGCTACCCATAAAACAGAAGCAGACGATTCAAAGGCTGATAAGATAAACCCCCTAATTAAAACCCAGGAGGAAAAGATCCATTTTACCCTTCCTAAAAAGAAAGTAAAGTAGGCTTTACATGTTGTGCGCAGAGTCGCTGTTTAGGGGGTGGAGGGGATTTCCTCCCACTGGCCAGGAGTCCGCGAAAGCAAGGGATCCCCCGCCCCCACCAGGGGAGTTGTATACTTACCAGCCAGAGCCCCAAGAACGCCTTCGAGCAGGGTACAGAAGCTGAAGCCAAGGCCTCTATGTCTTGCTGTTCTCAGCATTGGTATTCAGAAGTTAACTTATGGCTGACAGTCATGTATGGACCTATCCAGGGGTCATTTCGAGCAGGAGCTCGAGGGAGCTCAGCTCCGGGAGTTGGTGCCCCCCTCCCCCCCCGTGGGAGAATGCCTGCTTGTGTTGGCAAAATGACCCTGTCTTCTGGAAAGGTCCTTGTCCCTCCAACCAGCCTTCTGAAGGCTTCAGCCACCACTGAAGCTATCCTCCCAGAATAGTGGTATTTCTGAGGCTTGGATTAGTAACTGTTCCCTCTCTGCCAGCTCTCTCTCTCTCTTTCTTTCTTTCTCTCCCTCCCTCCCTCTCCCTCTCCCTCTCCCTCTCTCTCTTTCTTGCCTTCTGACATACTTCTGGTGATGTCAGGTGGTGTAGCATATCCAACTAAGTTATGCTAATGAGTTCTGCTAATGAACTCCTGCACCTCTTTTTCTACGAAATGACCCCTGGACCTATCCATTATAAATTAGTCTAACTGCCTTTTAAAAATCAGCTAAACTAGTGGCCATCACTGTGGTAGTTAATTGTCCTTTGAGTGAAGTTTGGTCTGTTCTTAATCCATCTTGTGGCTGCTATAAGGGGGGAGGGAGAGGAGAGGGAAGAGACTCTGGGGCAAGTGCTCATTTGACTGAATGTCCAAACCTTCACTCTGGCCTCTCCTACAGATTCTTTAAACCCCAGCCACCCACAATCAGATAAAAGTGGGGACACAAACTTTGAATAAAGGTTTGGTAATATGTAAACTATGGCCACGTCCACACTGTCAGTTTTGTCGCTCATTTCTCCCTACTGCTTAAGGTTCCCCCACCCCCCATATGTTTTGCTGTCTCTAGTAGTCCCAGAGGGAGCAAAACACATGTGGAAAAGGGGGGGGACCCAAAGCAATAGGGAGAAATGAGCGAGAAAAGTGACAGTGTGGACGTGGCCAGTGTGTTCCCTAAAGGTTCTTATTTGGGAACTTGCTAGACTAAGATTGTAATTATTATTATGTTTAATATTTTTTTTATTATTTTCCACAACAAACACTAATAACACTACAAACACTAGACACTACAAACACTAAACCAAAACATAAGCTACACAAGGGTCACACAATCTGGTTACTAATTTGCTTAAGCAAAGATTTCTTCTCAATAAGATTACTGGAATAAAACTTGTTTCTGAAGATTCCTAGTTACAGACTAGAATTTAAAAATTTAAGTCAAGTAAATACAGATTTAAAATTCTCAAACTTTCATTTTTTCTTTTTCTTCCCTTCATATTGCTCTTTCCCCAAGTCCCATTTGACATTCAAAAGGAGATTTGATTCCCCTCTCTCCAGACAAGTTAACTCAGCAGGTTCAAGGCTGCTCTTTGTCCACAAGCTCTTGTCCACAAAACCTGTACTCCTAAATTAGGAATGCAAAACCGTTAACAGAATGCTAATTTGTCTCACTGAAACAGGCTTTCTTCCCTAAGCCAACCCCAAACCCTAACTAAAAGTCAAAAGAGCCTGGCTAAACTGAAGCTTAAACAGAGCTACAAAAACTCCTGCCTGAGGAAATAATTTTTTCTTCATCCTTCTTGAGGTAAGGCTGGATCATCCCCTCCTATTCAGTGGAGTTCCATGGGCTCTGATTGGTTGACAATCTCTTGTATTTGCATGAGGCTACAATCACAAGGATTGATTCAGAACCTGGAGGAAAGGTGGAACTTTTGGGATGATTGTCACACCATCGTCCAACAACTTTATTGGTGACCTGCAAATCTTTATATCTAATAGAGACTCTGTGTTTTCTGTGCAGATACTTATTTCCACCAACAGACGGCTCACTCTCCCCCAACAGCTTTTCCTACATAGTCAGAAGACTTCCTGGTTTGCAGAAAAATCTGAAAAGTAAAAAACCCCTTCAGGGATGGTTGAATTCACCGCAGTACTTTTTGAAATGGCCTCAGCAGGGATCTACTTCAGGCATCAATGGTGAGAGATCAGAATGCTGGGGGGGGGGGGGGCTTCTAACTGTCAGTAAAAGGGAGGGGGAAGGGCCCTTTCCAGGCCTATTTTGGCCTTTGAGGGAGGGAGCCTTGGGCCAGGCCTGACAAGCGTTGCCAGTGCCATGCTGGGGAATTCCTAGAGATTTTGTGGTGGACTCTAAAGAGGGTTGGGTTTGGGGAAGGGAGAGGCCTCAGCTAGGTATAATGCCACGGAGTCCACCCTCCAAAGCAGCCATTTTCTCCAGGGAGACAGACCTCTGCTGTCTAGAGTCCAGTTGTAATTCTGTGGGGTCTCCAGGTCCCACTTGGAGGTTGGCAACCCTAGGCCTGGCAGCAGTCTATGGTTGCCAGGTCCCTCCTGATTTGTATGACTAAACTAGGCCCAGCTGCTTACGACTGTTCATCAGCAGCCACCCTATGAAAGCCAGTGAGGTGCAGCAGTCAGAGCTTCAAAGTACCCAGGTTCAGGTTCCCATCTTGTTCTAGTATAATGGGAGGAAGAAAAAGTTCTATCAATTTTCTCCACCTAATGCATAATTTTATAAACATCTATCATGTCCCTCGTTAGTCATCTTTTCTCTAAACAACCCCCCCCCCACTCCTTAACTTTTCCTGGTAAAGCAGTTTCTCAGATCCCTTCATCATTTGGGCTTCCCTTTTCTGCACCTTTTCCAGCATAACCATATCCTTGAGTGAGCAGAATTATACACAACATTCTAAAAGTACACAAACACATGTAGCTGCCTTATAATGCATCAGACCCTTGGTCCGTCAGGGTCAGAATTGTCTACTCAGACTGGCAGGGCCTCTCCACGGTCTCAGGCAGAGGTCTTTCACATCACCTACTACCTGGTCCTTTTAACTGGAGATGCCAGGGATTGAACCTGGGACCCTCTGCATTCAAAGCAGATGCAGTCAATGAGCTACAACCCTTCCGCAAAGGACCATCTTGCCCAGGCCACTGAGACCAGCCACAAAAGCATGGAGATATATAGTTTTGTTTCCTAATGTAGCCACATCATAGATCTGTACAAAGGCATTATGGCTCCACCTGTTTTGTTTTCAACTCCTAATAATCTCAATTCATTTGGTTTCTCTGCAATTTTTTGCAGCAATTTTTTCTCCTCTTTGTTGTTCAATGGCCCAACACTTCCTTGGCTAGTTTCCTGCTTCTGATTTAAAAACATTCTCAATTGTTTATCTTAATGGTGCATCATTTTCTATTTCTGACCATTTCATTGGCAACTTTCTTTTGCCACAGGCTGTCCAACTTGAATTCACCTCATTTCAGCAATACTTTCACGTTTTACGACTTCCTTGACTTTGCTATGAAACCATACTGGCATCCTCTACATGTGGTGGTACCTTTCTTAATCAGTGCTATGCATTCCATCTGAGGTTCTACTACTGTAAATACAAATAATTTCTAGGCATCCTGAAAGGGTTTGACACTCTTCAGTTTCATTTAGACTAGTTCTCTCATTTTTGGGAAGTTTCCTTGAAGTCATGTGTATAAAGTACTGGGGCCAGAGACATGTTGCAGTGAAATTAGCTCATAAGTTTATTGATGGTACAAAACACGACTGCTGAACGGGGCCCTGGGGTCTGCTTAAATGTCTGTCCAAACTGCACCCCCGGCCTCACCCAAACTCCCAGATAGGGTTAATAATGAGCGACCTTACACCATAGGCCCCCTGGCTGATCCTGGGTGGCTGATTGGTCTAATTTACAATCCGGCCAGGCTATTGTCTCCTGAAGCGAAGCTCAGGTAGCCAGCCCGGCCATGTGTGTTTTCCTGACTGCATGAGCAATCGCCATTAGGACACAACATGTGGGTGATACCTCGGATGTCAATCCATAGTTATTCTGTGGGGGAAGCCTATTGTTTCTTCCGTACAGAACCACTCCATCTCCAATAGAACCTTTCTTGTCCTCCCACATCCGCCTGCTTTTCCCCATCCCATCCAGTTTCTGAAATACCTGCTGTATCTATGTTCTCATTTAAAGCCAAACACTACAGCTACAGCTCTCCTATTTTGGCCTAGAATCTTCTATTATTTGCATGTACAGTAGACACCTAATCTTGGTTTCCTTCTTTAAGTTAGTATGCTACTTTGGAGGTCCTGGACTTTAACCTTCTGCTTAACAACCTAATTTCCCCCCCTCCTGTGTCAAACTTCCCAACATTGTGGTTCCAATGTACACCTTGACCCCTTGCTCCTCCTCAGCAGTATCTACTGGCCTATCTATATAATCAACAATCTGCAACCTTTGCCTCAAGTAGGAAAGGCACCATGTTGTCAGCGTCCATCACAGACCCATCTTTTTATGTTTCTAAGGACTCAGTTTCACACTATCAAGAAACCCCCCTCTTCCTACCCCCCAAGGGGTATCCTTGACACAAGAGGATATTTGTTTGCCATCTGAAGAGGTCTCGTCTAAGTTATCATTTCCCCTTTGCTCAGCCTGATGCCCTCCTACCCCGAGACCCTTATTTTCCCTGACAGCAGAGGAACTGTCACCATGGGAACAGGATGCCTCTAGCAGAGCAGTGAGAGTTTCAACTCTATATCTTTTTGCTTCTCCCAACGCCTCCAGTTTGGCAACCTTAGCCTTAAGGGTACCAAACCCATTCCCTGAGAGCCAGGAGATGACTGCATACACTCCTGTTTGAATGTCACTGGAAATCCTCTATCTGGCTTTTAAATGGAAAACTTTACATATTAGCCTCCTGTTAAAGTAGCTTTTATACTAGTTTCTAGTACTAGTGGACAGAACGGGCAATTCTAAGCAGAGTTACACCCTTCTAAGTCCATTACAGTCAATAGGTTTACAAAGGTGTAACTCTACAAAGAATGACACTATTAACGTTTCTCTCTGGATGCCACTGATGTAATCTGCAGTTAAGAAGAGAGAGTTGAGGAGAGTTAGCAGCTTCCAGAGAGAAAAAAGGAAACTGGCTATGATTTTCCTGTTTTATCTGGCAAGGAAAGGCTGGAACTCTTAAATGACTAGCAACAGCTCATAACTTGTTGGGAACCCAGGCAAATCAAGGGCTGCAAGAAGGCTTTCCAGTCCCAATCAATGTTCCCTCTAAGCTATGGAGTTTTGTGAACAGAAATTCTACTTTGTGAGCTACAGGCATTAAAGTTGTGAGCGAGCAACTTGGCTGCTGCATAAATTAGTTTGCTCTGGAGCCATGCTTCCTGAACGAAGACAAAAATGTGTTAGTCAGAGGCTAAAAAACTGTGAGCTAGCTCACACTGACTCAGCTTAGAGGGAACACTGGTCCCAATACTGTCTGTTGGAACTAGAGTCCACTACAGGAGAAAAGAGCCTTCTGTATGCATATTACCTCACAAATACACTTAACAGTGACCTTTCAGTTAAAATAGCCAGGTTTAAAAACTGTTAAGATCTTTGTTTGTCAAATGAAAGTGTTTTTTAAATGAAGTAACTATACTTATGAACATGGCCTTAATAAAAAAGGAACAATAACGCTGAGCAACAACAGCATGTGAAAATATCAATTTGAGAATTATCCCGTTTACTTTAGATTCAGGTGGGTAGCCAAGTTGGTCTGAAGCACCAGAAAAAAGTTAAACTTTGTTCTGATTTACTTCATTAGGACGATTTAAGAATTGTCGAGAAAAGTGCAAACTCTCAAACAGATCACAGATAAAGGTGGATAAACTAAAAACAACAAACATGTTTTTTTGCGGCAGTAACTCTTTTGAGAACAATAATTTAAATAACCATAGACCACTGTACGCAAGGTAGCTTTTACATAAGAAGTAAAACATACAGCTCGTATTTTTTTGACTTTTAAGTTATTCATAGCAATTTACATTAAGGGAACAACTTGGTGCTGAATTTTTGTCATTATCTAGAATATGCATGGCTGAAATTCCTGACATTTACTTCCATCTGATGCATTTATGATTCTGGACTGAAATTACAATTCTTTAAAATAAATATTATTTATTTTCAAGCATTGCATTATTATTGAATTGTTTTAAGTGCAGCAGTAGTATTTACTACAATAACAGCATTAAGAACAACAAGGTGACAACTCCTAGAACTGGGCAAGACGTGTATCCGAAGGCAGGATTATTAAGTTAAATTTTGTTGGTCTCAAAGGTGCTACTTGATTCAAACGCTGTTCTGCTGCTTCTGACCAACCCGGCTACCCCCTTGAAATTAACCTTAATTTGTATTTTCCTTGCTTCGCTCCTGGATTTGCAGGCATACATTAATTAACATGAACGAAGTGAAAACAACCGTGCAGAGCTGTAGGGTAGTGGGAGGTGATGGGCTTCTCTCTTGCCTAAGCGGGACAACACCCAACGCAGCAGCTAAAGTTGGCAGAAGACTCCTCAAGTAATTTTTGCTCACTCCCCCTTCCGTCCTTCTTAGTACAACTCAAATGTGGGGCGGAATTGACGTCAGAGTCGTAAGGGTGGCGCTCAGCGCATGCGCACGCCTTTCTGTGTACTCTGTGGCTTGCAGGCTGCCGTCGTTTCCTTCAGTTGGTGCCTTCGCGTGCTGGCGCTTCGTTCCTGGTGCTCGCGAGTTTTCGTCTTCTCTCTCCCCACCCTTCGGAGACCGCACCATGGCGGACTCGCGCGTCAGGCAGATAAAGATAAAAACGGGCGTCGTAAAGCGGTGAGTGTCCGCGGGGCCGGGCCTTGGGAAGCGAGGGAATTTGGGGGTGGCGAGAGCGAAGACGCAAGAATGTGTACAGAGCCCTTTCTGTCTCGGGATGCTCTTTGGGCTGGGCATGCTGGTGTGTTGCCTTCATGTGTGGAGGGGAAAGAGACCGACTCAAGAGTAGCGTGGTGGTTAAAAGACTGAGCTGTGGATCTGGACTGATTCCGGTGGTCAACGTGCCTAGCGGGGCTTCCTCAGACCTCCATCTATGGTACTGGTCTGATAGTGCCGGCCTGCATTACATGGTTGTTGTAAGTATTGTGTAGGGTTGCCAGGTCTGGATTGGAAAATACCTGGGGATTTTGGGGGTGGAGCCAGGAGAGGGCGGGGTTTAGGGAGGGGAGGGGCCCCAGCATGGTACAATGCCATAGAGTCCACCCTTCAAAGCAGCCATTTTCTCCAGGGGATCTCTGTCAGCTGGAGATCAGTTGTAAAAGCGGGAGATCCCCAGGCCCCACCTGGAGGCTGGCAACCCTAGTATTGTGCCAGTGCACTGTTTAAGGGTTATCATTGTGTTCTGCTTATGTGTATTTAAAGATTGTTTCTCCTTCCTCTTTCAGATTTCAGTATTTGTCTTAACCTGAGGCTCAGACTCTTGGTCTCTCGTTAATACTAGGTAGTAATGAAAATGATGTGTTGTGCTTTCCCTTAATAACCACAGCGTATCCACATAGGTATGTGTGCAAGAATGGAGGGCCTGGTTTCCTAGGTGAAGTGCTAAGGCTTCCAAGTAGTCTTGATTTCTTGTACTTCCTATGCTAAAAATGTAGTGTTGTATTAAATGTGGGAATGGGAATGTAAACTGAGTTAACCAGAGATGCTGGCTGGTCCACAGCAGATAATTCATGTGAAAGAAGTGTGATGTAATGTGTGTGAAAATGGAAGAAAATAGGGTGATTTTTTAAAATTTGATGATTCTCATGCTGGATTAGTTAACATGGATGAACGAAAGTTCTAATTTTTTGCCCACAATTGCTAACACGGATTACAAAATGTAAGCTGATGCACACTGTGCATGGAAGCTGTATACAGGTTACACCATGAGCACACATGTCTTTTCTCTTACCATAGTGCCATAATTATCTGTAAATGACTGCAGCATCAAGAGAAAACTGACATGTATGTAATATGTATTAAAGTCAGAATTGCCTCTCACTATTATAAGCACGCTTAATATATAAATGCAGAGTAGTTAGAACATGTAAAGGGAACCAGTGGGTGAATCTCAGGAGTGTATGCTCAAGTAAACATTAGGAAGGAGTGGATTCACACTCCTTTTAAGTGTGTTCTTTACTGTAACAGCTCCATAGAAAATAGTGGACCTGACTTCAGTAAAGAATAGTGGTCACTGATTGCAGCTTCTTGTATACCAGTAATCAAGAACTACTGTGGTGTAGTGGTTAGAGTTTAGGACAAGGATCAGAAAGAGTCAGGCTTGAATTCCACATTGCTGTGGCAACTTGGGCCTGTCACTCTCTTTTAACCTAACTTACAGGGTTGTTGTGAGGATAAAATGGAGGAGATGAGAATGAAGTAAGCCTATTTGGGTCCCCATGGGGGAGAAAAGGATGAAGTAAGTTAAAAGTGTGCATTCATTTTTAAGATTTTGATCCCATAGCTACATTTTTGAAATGTAAGACATACTGAATGAAATTTTATTTAAATAATGTCCAGAGCCTTTTGTCTTTGATTTAAACTACCAGGTTTCCAGTCACAGTCCTTGTGAAGATTGGTTGCAGGCCCAGTCATATAACTACAGTCACTGTGAACTGGTAAATGGGTAAACCAGTTGCTGCCATGGATCTCCAGTATGTGTTGCCCTCACCTATAAAAATTATTTCTCCATCCAAAATCTATTGCTCAAGTTTTGGTTTTAGAGAGCTTGCCACAGGGTGGGAGAGTAACTATTAGTTACGCAGAATCACCATATATGATGCTTGTGAGTTTGAACATCACAGAATATAGTACCACTTTTTTCACAAACATGTATTTTCACCGGAGTATTTACACTTAAGCCATATCAAAGTTTATTTTTGAAATGCTGGGCTGTTGGTCTATTGTGAATCTGCCCAGTGCTCTATATAATCTACTTAAAAATCCCTCTTGTGTACTACTTCTTGAAACAAAGGTCAGTAGTATTTTTATGATAGAGCAGATAATTTATTAGACCTCTGTTAGGGTTGCCATCTTTGTTCCAGCTAGAGGAATAGGCTGGCAAGGGACCAGTTAGAGAAATACGGTGGAGCATTTAAAGCTTGGGGCTTGAGTTGTTTATGGACAGCACCTTTTAGCAAAGCCCCTGCATGTTATTGATATAGCTAAAACGGTATATTAGACATGGCTGCACATCAGTCAGCGAACCTGTAGTATGCATAGGTACAGTTTATGTATTCTAGTTTGTCTGTGTAACACTTTTAAAATGCTTTTTTAGGTATTAATTTCCAATGTAGGTGAGATCTGTTCATCCTGTAAAACCATTTGGGAATTAACTGTAAAGGCTAGAAACTGACTTTTTAAAATATGAATAAAATTTTCCAGATGCTAAATTTTGGACCTGATTGCAATTTCTGTGTTTGCATAGAAAAGCCATAGAATACACTGATTCCTAATCTTAAACTAGAAATACTACAGTTTAAACTGGTGGTGTATTTTAGAGTATAACTTGCTTTAATGACTGATTGAATACAGTTTATTTTCATCCTTGCCACAAGTTTTGAGAACCAGCTTGGTGTAGTGGCTAAAGTGTTGGAGAAGGCTCTGGAAGACCCAGATTTGAATAGAATGATTACAAGCTTGCTGGGGGACCTTAGGTCAGTCTCATGCTCTCAACATAACCTACCTCACAGGGTTGTTGTGAGGATAAAATGGAGGGGAGGAACACATTGTGGGGAGAGCTGGGGTAAAAATGAAGTAAATAAAACAAGTTTTCAGTGTCAGTGATGAGCCCTGTCCTCTGGCAAGGGGGGGGAACAGGCAATGACTGAGCTTACAGCCCAGTATAGGGATGAAAACACCCCCCCCCCCCAGCAATTCTCCCAATCAGGGGCCATGGTGTTGGGAGGCTGTGGCTTGTGCTTCCCCTGCATGAAACCAGTGTTGGGCTTGAGTGCAGGAGGCACCGTTGTGGCACCCAGCCTCAAGTGAGGGGAATGGGGGAGCAGGTTTGGGTTCCTTGCCCTTGCTTACCTGTCAGTGTGTGATTGCCCCTTTGGGTCAGCTTCCAAAGGTGGGATACCTGTTAGGTTTCTGAAATGGGAGAGGTCAGCCACAGCATATGGACTTTGCTCTCCTCCTTGGGTGTTATCACTAAGTGTAGTTCTAAGTGCCCCCTCTCGTGCTTTTCCCACCACCAAAGTGCCTCACTGCATGGTAGGGAGCTCTGAAACAGAGTCCTGTGCCGCGTGTCTTAACTACTGGGTTTTAAGATGTCCTGGCTGTGGTTTCTGTAGGGGGGCTATGATTGGGTGCTGGGGAGGGGGCTTGGCCACCCCTGGCAGGGGAGGTAGTAGGCATCCTGAGCTCCTCTGGGCCTATTGGGGGGGGGCAGCGGGGGCACTCAGCTTAGTTGGTGCCTGTGGGCTATGCCATGTTTTTTGTTGGCATAACTTTCTGCCTCTTGACAGGGTGTTCCCAGGCTGAAAGGGCTCAGGGAGCCAACTAACTCTGGCCATGGCCCCAACCACACTGGTGCAGGGGCCTAAAACTCGGTGGTGCTGGCAGGCAGCTGCTGCAGGCCTGCACTAGTGCATGAGTGTCACTGGTGGCCTGCAGTGTCATAACTGGCCCTTTATGCTGGTGTATCTCTGAGATATGCTGTCACAAAGGTCAGTTGGCTCCCTGAACACTTCCCTGCCCCCCCTTAGGATTGCACTGTAAATATTTTGTTTCCTGTGCTTTAAAGAGAGAACTGTTTGTTCTTATAAGCTTACAACAAGCTGTCAAAGTTTTATTAATGTGGCAACTTTGAATATTTCCGATTCTTCAGCTTCTGAGGCAGAATATTAAAATACAGAAAAGTATTATTATATAGCTATTTGGCAGTACCATTACTGTTAAATAATTCTTTTTTTAAAAGGGTTTCTCAATCAGGGTATCCATCAGTAGCAATAAGTACATCTCTTTTCCTCAGTCCTTAGGTCATATGTTCAAGTGGTAAATGTGCAGACTTTTCAGGATGACTGTGGAGCATGTTGGATTAGGTTCTGTATCTCTGATGTGCCTCCAGATCTGTTTTCCCTGACAACTGAATGCTAGATACTTAGGGATTCCAGCCTGCAGGTGGGACCTGGGGATCCCTAGGAATGACAGCTCATCTCCAGACTACAGAGATCAGTTCCCCTGGAGAAAGTGGATGATTTGAAGGGTGGACTCTATGGCTTTGTACCCCACTGAGGTCCCTGTCCTCCCTAGTCTCCATCCCAAATTTCTAGGAATTTCCCAACCTGGACCTGGCAACACTACCCCCCCCCCATCCCCCGCTGGTAGCTGGGGGGACCTGGCAACCCTGTAAGTACTACAAATAAGAAATCCTTGTTCAAATGCAGGTTTGGTTTGTACCCATTCCCAAATTTGCTGTGCTGTCCCAATCTTGCTAAGTGAGGATGTTGCAGCTATTCACTTGGGGCTTGGCACTGTTCCAGTGAGGCATATTGAGTGTCAAGTAAGCCATATTGTACACAAACGCTATAATAGTGAAAGAAAGCTTATATAGTTAAATACCCTAACTTTACATGGTTTGCACTGTTTTCTCTGTGTGTCATTGTCCTCTTACTCTGTGTTTTAAGTATTTGAAGGAAATTTTCTAAACTATATACTACCAAGACCATGTATTCCATACACCATTTATTAAGATGGTGTTTCTGGTGTATTTTAACATTGCTCCTCTCCAATCTGTTACCAAAACAGCTACTGTGCAATATGTAGTTGTGCAGTTATCCTTGGATATGCTTTGGCATGTGATTGCACCATACTTTCTCTTTCCTCCTCCCCAGTTCACCTTCGGCACCATTCAATGACTTTTTAGGTTTATTTTTGGCTTCAGTGAGTTTGATTTTTACCATATCATCTTTCTGCCATTTTGACAAGGCTTCTAATCTGTCATTTGAAATAGTATCAGAACCTCCAACGTGCCCCGCCAATGATTTCCCAGTTTTTAAAAACTTGTACTGTAATTTTATTTAGCTTTTTGAAGGTGGTGTATCCATCTCCTTTGTATGCCTCAGCGTAAGTGTTTGTCTAGCAGCAAAAATGTCCCTCACAGTATATGTGAATTGAATATTGTCTCTGGATGGGCACTTGAAGAGTTATTGTACAGAAGCTAAAGTGTGGTAGAGTCACATATCATAGTCACTATCTAGATAAACCTAATAGCCACGTTAATAGTTACATTGCTAAAGAATAACCATAATTATAGGCAAACGCATTGTGAACATAATAGCTGTTAATCTGTTTGAAGCCACCTTCAAATGAGAAAGCTCAGGCATGCAGGAGAACAAATGAAATGTCTTAAATATATCTTCTATATCAATGTCAAAATTGCGGTAGCTTTAAAAACTGCAGTGAGCATAGTATGTTAGGGGTATGTGAAAATAGCACTGACATTTGCCCATAGTTTCCCTCTGATTAAATGAAAGTGACACCAGTAGATTAGAATGAGACTAAGACAATTCACATTGCAATTGTGTTAGTTTAACTTTAACAATCTTTTAACACTCTTGTTTAAATGTAGCTGACATACCATAATTACAAATCTACAAGCCTTGATTATAGAATTTTACATCATGAGCCTATGGGAGAAGTGTATTGATTTTTTGGTAAGGCAGCCTTTTAGAAACCACCTTTCCAAAACTGTGGAATCTTCCTAAGTTGTGGGGTTTTTTTTTGCTTGTAGCTCTAATACATGGCTACTATTTTATAAGTGATCTCTGTGCTGCATATCCATTAGCCTGTTAATACTTTATCTAAAATCTGGGCCCCTAAAAACTAGAATAAACTGACCATCATTACTAGCCTAATACAATTAGCTAAACCATCAGTACTAGCCTAATACAATTAACTAAACCAACATGTTCAGGTCTTGCTAATGAAAATGAGTGGGGCTACCTATGTGTGAAGTATCCCACCAAATTTGTTTTGGGATTTGTACAAAATCCCCACTCTAAACTTCTTTTAACCTTCTTTTGGTGCCATTGTGATCGTTAAACGTTGTCCTTAACTTCCATGTTCATGAAATCTTTTTAAAAATAACATAACCATGAGGACATCTCTGTTTATAGTGTCACCAGTGTACATAGTACAGTGCAAGGTGATGAGAAAAAGCCCAGATTAATTTGCAGATTAAAGTTTGACAGAAATTTGAAGACAACAAAGGACAGATTCCAGAAGGTGATAGGAAACTTTGTCTTGATCCCATTGGTACTTGCATTATGGAACACCACTGGCCTGTATTTCTCCCCATACTTTTTAGTATCTACACAAAATTACTGGCTGAGTTTGAGATTTGTGGTGGGTGGCATAAGTATACTGAAGATGCCTGTTTCTGTTCTTTTCAGAGAAGGAAGCTGAATTGGATGATACAGTAGCAATGCTGATCAGATGTCTGGAAGCAGTAATGGTTTGGTTTAGTAATGGTTAAGAAAGAAAAGTTTTGTTCAGATGTGATGGTAGTGGCATTAGTGGGAAGTCTACATGATAATAGAGTTCCCCTGACCTGGGATTCTTCGGGTGTGCTGGATGGGGTTCATCCAGAATTAGGTATGTAGTTTGGGATGTTTTTAGATATGGCTTTGTAGTTGGGTGACCAAAAAGTTAGCATGTCTGAGGGTGCCTTTTAGGAACTTCAATTCATTTGCCAACTTAGCTGTTCATGGAAGAAGATAGTGTTTTTCATGCTTTGGTCATGTCTTGGTTAGAGTGCTGTAATACTTTGTACATGGGGCTGTTTCTTTAGACCACTGGGAGACTTCATCTGATCCAAAGCACTGCAGCAAGAGTTAACAGGGACATATTGCAGCAACCATTTATATTAACTCTGTTAACTTGCATTGTTAAAGGTGCACTGGTTGCCAGCTTGTTTCTGTGCTGTTTGTTTCTGAGCACTGTTAAAAGTGTTTATATTACTCATTAAAGCATCAAATGTTGTAGTTTCAGTATATCTAAAAGGCTATCTGCTTATATGTGAATGTGCCAAATCCTCTCCCTACCTTCTGAGAGTCTTCAGAATTCTCCTCCCCCCATGTGTACCTGCTAACATGATGATTGGTGTTCAGTTACCAGACTTCTTAGATCTTTATTTTGTTAATTTTTCAGTTACTTGTCTGTTCTGTTGGTGTTCTCCTTACAAGTGATTGGCTTATTATTTAATGGTTATTTGATCAATTGTAATGATATGTGGCTGGATCCGGCATAGACATTTTAGTGAGCACAAGGATTTTTCCATCCATAGAGCATGATTTTTCTCCTCCTCCAGCAGCTCAAAATGCCCTCTGGAATTCTTTTTGTGGGAGTTCTGTGCCCCAAGAACAGGACTGAGCTGCTGTGGGAGAGGGGAGGTGAGAAAATCATGCTGCGTGAGTAGAAATCCTTTCACCCTTGGAACCATCTAGGCTGGTTCCAAGCCCTTGTGTGTTAATGTTTTTGAGTTACTTTGAACAGAAATTCTCATGGAAAGAGAGACGTAATTTTAAATTACATTTTAAAAATTGGGTATTGATGAGTTCAGTATTTAATAAAATATAAATAATCTAATAGAATTGTATGCGATGCTGGATTTTACTGATAGAATATTTTTAATCTTTAAATTACAAAATTTCTAAATACTTGAATGATCAAGCTGACAATTGAGTACAAGAGTCTCTCAGGGTCTAAATTTTTCTGCACTTCATTCTACAAATTGATTACCTATCAACACTTCCAGTCAATTCATTGCTTTGGGTTCCTAAAGCCAATTGTTTTCTTTCTCTCCAGGGAATTTTGATTTTTGTATAAGTAGAAAGTGTCCTTTATTTAAGCAAGCAGTTTTTATGCAGGTAATTTATGTGCCATGCTACACGAATTTAGTGTTATAATTGCAAAATGCATTATGAAGGTTATATTTTTTTGTTCATGTATGCTTGTGGTGCTTGCAGAGCTCTGGGGAGGAAAACCCCTTTGACTATCTGAAACTTTCAGACTACTTTTTACAATAAATGTTAACTGTTGTAATAGTTCTAACTTTATTAAAATACTTCACAGAGGGTTTTCTGGAAAAATTAGACTTGGAAACAAATTTAGAAAACTTTCCAGAAAATTCCGATGACCCAAATTGAGTGTGATCTGACTTACTGTGTTTGTTTTTAATTATAGTTAGAAAACAAATTTAAATTAAAGTTATATCCCAATAGCAACAGGTATTTATTTATGTTATCTGTAGTCCACCTTCCTCGCTGGGACTCAAGATGGATTGCATAGGTCAATACAATCAATAGGATGGAACATCCAATAGGATTTGACTTGTAGAATCTGGAACCAGCCAGGGATCAGAAAGAATAGTGGAGCAAAGCATAAGTATTAACATGACACAGTACATGATGCAAAAATTACGAAACAGGAACAGACAGTACAAACTATATAGTGCTATAGTGTACAGCATGGGTAGCCAAACTTGCTTAATGTAACAGCCACACAGAATAAACATCAGATGTTTGAAACTTGCAAGACATGAACAAATATTACACACACATTTTTATTAAAAATATGCAAATTTGCTTTTTATTAACATTAAATTAGACTGTGTAAAAGAGCCGCCTGCGGCTCCCGAACTGCAGTTTGGCCATCCCTGGTCTACAGTCTCTAACCCTTTACCCAAGTTTCTTTCTGAATGATCTTGTTAGAGTATAGCCAGTTTGGTGTAGTGGTTAAGTGCGCGGACTCTAATCTGGGAGAACCGGGTTTGATTCCCCACTCCTCCACTTGCACCTGGCTGGATGACCTTGGGCAAGCCATAGCTCTGTACCAGCTGTTCCCTCAAGGACACCTTGGGAAAGAGCTCTCTTAGCCCCACCTACCTCACAGGGTGTCTGTTGTGGGGAGGGGAAGGGAAAAGGAGTTTGCAAGCCGCTCTGAGACTCCCTTGGGGAGTGGAGGGCGGGGTATAAATCCAATCTCTTCTTCTTCTTCTTCTTCTTCTTCTTCTTCTTCTTCTTCTGTAAAAATTCAGTTTTGAATAATTCAGTTTTGTATATTTTGCAGAAAGCCAGGAGAGGGAGAGCCTTGCTGACCTCAACAGGCAGGCCATTTCATAAGTGAGGGGAGGGCAATTGAGAATGCATGTGTATGGGCAGTTGGTGATTATGCCCATTTGCAGGGTGGCACCCACAGAAAGTCCTGCTCAGGTGACTGACTGCAAAATGTGAGTAATATTCATGGTCCATCTGGCTCCTGAGCTGCAGCATTCTGCACCAACTGGTATCTCTGAATTGACTTTGAGGGGAGCCCTAGGTATTACAGAAGTCCAGTCATGATGTTGCTATGGATTGGTTCCAAGTGGCCATATCATCTTTATCAAGGTAGGGGGGCATCTTTTATGCTAGACTGAATTAGAAGAAAGCTTTTTTCCCCGCATCTGCAATATCTTTCTCCAGTAATGTTGGATCCAAGGCTCTTAACTGTTCCAGCAAGGGTCAGCTGAACCCCATCAAAAGTGAGGAATACAATCTGAACTGAAATATCTGATATGTGGAGAAAAGCAAATCTAGTGTGGGTTTAATTTGGAGTGCAAGATTTGGGCTGGGTTGTCACCATAATGCACTTAGCTTTATCTCATGTTTCCAGCTGATCCCAGGAAGGGTGTAGAAACTCTGAACTAGTACATAGAGGCAGTTTCAGAGTGGATGTGGGCTAATAAAATAATCTTGACAAGACAGACGTGTTATTGGTGAGTGTGGCGGAATGGGCCCTGGCTCTGGCCTACAGGTCCTATTCAGCCCTGCCCCCCAAAAATTTCCCAACACCTGGAGAGGCTTCTCTTTCTCTCTTGGGTAGCCTGCTGCCACCACCTGACCTTTGTAGGAATTGCCCACTGGGAGGGTCAGGACTCCCAGCTTCCCCTCCAAGATCTGAGGCCTTGCCTCTGTATCTCCTGTTGCCTGGTCACCATGGGAACAGTTTACTGCCTTGTGCACCCTTGGAGAAGTAGCCACTTTCCCATGGCGCTCCTTTTAAAATAGCGTACCTGAGACAGTGGAGGTCTGTGTGGTACCGAGAACCACTACCAGCACTAAAAGTTATAAAGTATTTATTAAAAAGAAAATGTTCACAAGCGTACTTTTAGCACAGCACCAGACTGAGCAAGGGATTAAAAATGGGTAAAATGCAAATCCTCTCTCCCTCTTTCTATACATGCCCTATCAGGTGTTAAAATAGGACAGGCTCCTAAAGCTTAGGAAGTTACAGATCTCTACAGATTTTCAATTACCTTGAAGCTTTCTATAGCTCTCTGGGGCAGCACATAGTCAAATGGCTACCTTCTCCAAACCTCAGTCAAGAGTTCTATCTGCTCTGATGGACCCAGCATGAAAGAGAGCTTCTTCCTTGCTCCTCTGATTTTATCACCTCTCTTTTCCCCACTCACTGACCAGGTCAGGCCGGGTCAGAGAAGTGTTTCCTGGAGATTATTCCTGGAGCCTTTCTAGTCTAAAGCCCTCCAAATTTCTGTTCCCTACTTGCAGAAGGGGGAAAGCTGAACCCACCCATTATCTATCTGGCTAGATCTATTAGCATTTGTATGAAGGTGGGCTGAGGTATGTCTGGAAAGCACTTGAACTGACCTTTCCCCTTCCTGCCTGTTTTCTGCCCAGAGAGAAAAAACTTAAAACTCAGAGTGAAGGGTTTTGTTCATTTCAAACCTCCAAAGAAAAAAATATATTTTTCACAGTGAGCAGAAGGTCTGACCTGGGATTTAAGATGTCACCCATTCTGGATGGGATTGCACTTTCCTTGCAGGAACAGGTCTGTAATCTGTGGGTGCACTTGGACCCAGGCCTCCTGCTGCATAAGCAGGTGGCAGCTGTGACCAGGAGTGCCTTATATCCTCTTCTACTGGTTAGCCACAGTGGCCAGATTTTTTCTATGGTTCTTCCTAGGCAAGAAAAGATCTGGCTACTGGGGAACATCCCTGGGTTGCATCTAGATTATATTACTGCAATGCAGTCTACATGGGGCTTCCTTTGAAAGGCATTCAGAAACTTCAGTTGGTGCAGCATAATGCAGCCAGGATGTTGATTGGAATGGTTCGTAGAGACCATATCGCTCCATTCTTGGCCTATGTATACCAGCTCCCAGTCTGTATCTGAGCACAACTCATGGTGCTAGTGTTGATTTTTAAAGCCCTATATAACTTGATACCAGCATATCTGAAGAACCACCTACTCCCTTATGAAACAACCTGTCCACTGCATCGTCTTCTGAGGCTCTGCTTTGGGTGCCCCTGCCTTCTGAGATTAGGTAGGTGGCAACCTGGGAGAAGGCCTGTTCTGTTGTGGAACCAAAATTCAGGAACTCTCTCTCCAGGGAGACTCGATTGTCAGTTTGATGTAGTGGTTAAGTGCGCGGACTTTAATCTGGGAGAACCGGGTTTGATTCTCCACTTCTCCGCTTGCAGCTGCTGGATGACCTTGGCCAAGCCATAGTTCTGTCACAGCTGTTCTCTCAAGGACAGTTCTGAAAAGAGCTCTCTCAGCCCCACCTACCTCACAGGGTGTCTGTTGTGGGGAGGGGAAGGGAAAGGAGTTTGTAGGCCGCTCTGAGACTCCGAGTGAAGTGCGAGGTATAAATCCAATCTCTTCTCTTCTTCTGTTCCTATCTTTCACCAGTAGGTGAAGATTTTTTAATGCTTTTTTGCATCCTCACTATTTTAATTATTTTTTTTATAGTTTTATATGTGTATTTTAGCTTGGTTTTAATTCTGGTAGTGGTGGTGGAAAGTGCCATCAGGTCACAGTTGACTTATGGCAACTTCGTAGGGTTTTCAAGGCAAGAAGTGTTCAGAGATGGTTTGCCATTTCTTGCCTCCGCGTCATGACCTTGGTATTCCTTGGTGGTCTCCCTTCCAAATATGAACCAGGGCTGTCCCTGATTTGCTTCTGAGATCTGATGAGATTGGGCTTGCCTGGGCTATCCAGTTCAGGTTAATTGTCTTAATGATGTGTTTTTGTTCTAATGTTTTTTTTAAAAAATGTGATTTTATAATGTGTTTTTTAATTTGTTAGCTGCCTTGGGTGGTCCTGATATGAGCCGAAAGGTGGGATATAATTTTTTGTAAATAAATAAATGTTGAAACAAATAAAAAGCTTTATGTTGATTTTTTTAAAAAATTGGAAGTGTGCTTATAAAGACAATATAGTATGTATTACCATTACATTGTTTAAATTTTTGAAAAAAGCCTGAAGGCAGTGGAAATGTTGACATGTTAATTTTTGGCAAACCCATGGAACTGTTATCCAATTTGCCATGGATGTGGCTGTCAACTCACCTGCTTCAGTGGAATTTAACTCTCATCCACAGAGGTCACTGGGATACCTCATCATATGTGTTACTTATGAGTTCTAAATCAGATTGCCTAATATCCCTTCCACCATGGCCTGGGACCAACATACCTTAGGAACCCTGTTCTCCTGCTTCAGTTATACCCACCATTGAAGCTAGACCTACTCAGTTGTGGCACTAAAAATTTGGAACTTCCTCACCAGGAAGATTTGTCTGTCTCCCTCTATTGGTGTCTTTCACCAGCAGTTGAATACTTTTTTTGCTTCATCTGGCATACTCCCATAATGATTACTGGCCCTCCTTTTGGTGTTTATGTGTTTTTAATTGAATTATTTTATAATTTTAAATGTATTTTTAATTGCTCAAATGTTTTAATTGTTTTATTTGCCACCTTGTAGAGCCTGATCAGGTGAAAAGGCAGCATTAAAATGTTTTAAATAAATAAATGTGAGAGGAGACATCTGACTCTCAATACAATTTATCTTCTCCGAATAAGACTTTTTGTTGTAAAGTATGCAATAGAAATTCAGGTAATGGTAAAATTTCTTGGAACTCGTGCAGCCAATGGAAACACACAGGAATACATCCTGTAAGGTTTGCAATGTAGGTTCCAAAACCAATTATCATTATCATGTTTGTTGATTTGGATCTGTTTGTGGTATCATTTTATGTTTGGTGATTTCTTGGCAGAACTGTTTTAGGATAGTAGCTGTGTTGGTCTGCAGTAGATAAGTGAGACTGGAATTCAGTAGCAGCTTAAAGACCAATAAGACTTCTAGGGTACAAACTTTCAAGAATCAAAGCTTTTAAAATATCTGACGAAGGGAGCATTGACTTTCAAAAGCTTATACCATGGAAATCTTCTTAAAGGTGCTAACTGAACCTCCATCTAACTTAGGATAGAATATTGTCAAGTTGTTTAGACTAGGGATGGGCATGGACTGGCTGACAAACTGAAGTTTGTCATGAATTTTGGCCGGTTTGTGGTGTGTGAAGCAATGTACACTAACTGAAGAACCGCCACAAACTTCCACAAATTTTGATGCAGTTTGTGGTGGTTCATGAAGAGCGGTGGAACTGCCGCTCAGCTGTTTGGAAACCCCTTCTTTAGCTCCCCATGAAAAGCTGTGGGGAGCAAAAAGCAGGGGTTTAAACTTTAAATGGCTCACAAACTGGGTTGGTTTGCAAACCAACTTCTCAGTTCGTATGGATTCATAGTTCAATTTGTGATTCGTGCCCATCCCTAGTTTAGACTGGTATTTATCAATACCTTGTACCAAACTAGAATAAAATTGCATATATTTTAAATTTTATGATTTACTGTTTTACAGTGATCTAATCTGGAGAACACAAACTCAAACTGTGTTTCTCTTTGAAGTAGTTTCAGATTGGTAAACTCAAGAAATTCTCTTCCTTCCTCCTCCCTCAGCCAAAGTGTGTATTCATTGACAGAAGAAAAGAGGCATGCCTAGAGTTGAACATCTCAGTTCATTTGAGTTAAACTGACATTCTTACTGCCCAGTTGGTTATATGTGCAATCTAGGTAGCCTTGCGTGCCCAAGGAGAACTTCCCTATTGCCAGCTGTTAAAGGAGAATGAGCTGCTTGCAGAGCTCCATCTGCCATAGTTGGCAGTTGGAGCCTTATTCTGCATATAAGGTTCTGGATCAAAGCCTTTGACTTTGAGATGATTGACTGGACTGCAACTGTTGAAGCTTAGTTAATAAAGTGGCTTAATCAAAGTATTGAAATATTTTGCAAAGTCAGATGATTTTTGAATTGGTTCATGGTTCTTAAAGGTGGTAAAAGCAAACACTCCAAATGTGTTCTGCCTGCTATAAACAAAACTTGAATGTTCAACTAAAATGGAACTAAATTCAATCTTCTCTATTTTCATTACACATTTAAAAATTAATCACAAAAATGTTAATGTTAAAATAATTACTATTGTTGTATAAAACAACTCCTGAAGAATATGATGGGTTGGATCCAGCCATGTGTCAGTGTAGAATCACAGGATTTTGAAGTGCTGCCTCACTACTAGAAATCCTTTCCAATCCTAGGAAAGTTGATTCCTGGAATCTTAGGTTCCAGTAAACTAATAGGCACACAGGTCAGAGACCGCAGTCAGGAAGGGGGAGGTGTGAAATCTCCCCTCCTCCCCCTCTTCAGCCAGCTGGACATTTCCAATGAAAGTCATGGGTGATTTTGCATTCCTGACCCTTGTCACTGCAGTCCCTGGCCTGTGTGGCTACTAAGTCCTCCTATTGACATCTATGTCTTGCTTGTTAGCCCTCCAAGGCAACTGAATAGTCCAACATTCTGTTTCATGATGTGGTGAAATATATTATACCCCCGAATTTATACACCCTAAAGTGTGTGTCAAGATTTGTCATAACTGGGTCTGTACTCTGTACAGGCTCAGAAGGGTTACAAAGTGCCTTTTGTTGGCTGGCAGGTGGGAATGAGAGTGAGGAATAGGTATGACTCACCTCTCAGGTTGGAAGATCCAGCACCATTGAAATGCAAATATACCCAGCCAGGAGAAGGACAATGGCCAAGACCCACCTAAGCATGTCCTCACCCTTAGCTGTAAAGCGTCAAGTCACCAAGAGACATGATTACACCTTCCTTTGAGGACAGGAAGAGAAAGAAGCTTTCTTAAATTCAATCTCCATTTTATTGCAAGCCGCTCTAAGCAGTCTCCATATTAACCTGGATTCATCTTGAACTCAAAGAGAAAACACCAAACCACTGGAACAAGATAATGGATGATTTCTAAATATTTGCAGTTTCAAGGATCAATAGCCCATCTTAATTTTCCATCATTTAAGGCAGGGAGGGGTCCTTTACACTTTTAAGCCTGTGGGCACCTTTAAAATTCTGGCACAGTATTGTAGGCACAGTGACAAAATGGCTGCCAGCACAGGAGCTGGAGCCAGCTGCATAATGGCTGCTGCAGCTTACCTTTAGTCACATAGTTCCTTGTGGTGTGGTGACAACTGCTGCCAAAGCAACATCTGCACAACCAATCAGAAGCCTTACTGGGCAAAAGCCCCACCTGGCCCTTCTCACTTTCTAAAAACACTTGGCAGGTGCCAAGGCACCCATGGGCACCATGTTGGGGACCCCAGTTTAGTTGGATAAGAGGGTTAGAAGATTGTGGTTTTATTGCCTTTCTTTTGGCGACATTCAGCCTGTTGTATTTTCAGTTGCTGTGTGCACCCTTTACATTTTGAATGTGGTTGGCCTGATCTTTGTGATCTGTGCTACTAAGGCCTGTTCAGTCATGCATACCCAGAGAGAAAAAAGGTAGGCAGCAGTTGATCCCCTCTTCCATAGAAAGCACAAGTAAGAGTGTTGAGAAAAGAGGGAGACAGTGGCAGTACTGAGAGAGAACCAGAGTAACTCCAAGAATCAAGAGAGAAGCTTTGTAGCAGCTTTTGCAAATGCTCATGTATAGTTGCTTGTCTTGTCACCTTTGTTGAGTATGAATTGACAGTACATGAAAACAATGCCGTGAGGACAGCATTGCCTACCCTTTTGAGGCAAGTTTGTGTTGTCTTTACATGGCCTACTGGGTCAGGTCTTGGAGGGTGGCTGATTCTATAGGGCTGCAACTCAGAACACTGATCCAAACTCTGATCAGTCTCACCACTCCTGATTGGAATATAGACTCTGTGCCAGAGATAGCAAGAAACTACCTATTAATAACTTCAAGCCAGAGACTGTCGACTGTCTCCTGGGTTTCACTCAGCTGATTTGAGTTCCTGGGGCTGAGGTACAGGATCATAGCAAGGAATCAGTGTGTTTCCTGGAAGCTAGGTGACTGGGTGGCAGCCGCTCTGTGAGTGGGAAGCTATTTCTGTCTCCTTTACCTAGCATCCCTGCCCCCATTCCTAGAAAAATGAGGTCTTTGTTTTCATGTAATAGGGGCTTTCCATATGTTCTTGCAGAGGACCTGCAGACACCCCAGAGTACCTAGTGGTTTCTAGACCACAGTTTGAAAAATGCTGCTCTAGATTTCTAATGCAGGTATATTTGCAGGCCAATAAAAGTTTTTGCTGACAAAGCATGTGTAACCCAAATCCCTTCAATTGCTTAAAATCAAAAGCTATGGCAGGTTTGTGGAAATCCAGTATGCATGATTTTAGATGTGTGTGTGCATGCATACACTGGGTAATATTGTGCGGTACTTTTGCAGGTGTTTAACATACAACTGATGTCCCAATTTGAGTAGCAGGATTGTGTGCAGTGGTCTGGGCTTTAGTTTGGAATAGGTTTTGGTATTCGATTGGTCAAAAATAATTGGTCATCTATCCAGTCAGATAATAAATAAATATTTTTAAGTATTATCTTTAATTAGAACAAGAAAAAAATATGTTTTAATTATCAATAGGTTTAATGGTTATGCTAATTACAAAAACAATTAGTTAATTTATATATATAAACTTATTGCAAAACAGTGAAATTAACTTTTAAAAAATTGTAATAACTTATTTTAATAACGTTAGGTGAAGTTTCTAAAAATGTGAGTAATTCACTAAACAGCTCTTTGGCTCTTATTCTGGATCAGTAGGTCGTACTACAATCAAAAAATTGTCAGAGAAAAGCAAGACAGAAATAAACCAAGCATCAGTAACTACTGAAAAACTTTTTTAAAAATGCAGAAGTTGCTAACAAGTGACAGTATATTGAAATGAAAAAGATAGTTTCCTTCTACACAGAAGCATTTTTGGCTTATTAGAATACTTGAGTTAATTAAAAAACAGTCTTTTACAAGTCAGTTGATTGGCACACCAGTAGATAGGATCTCTCAGTCTGGGACAAGTGATGCACTGTATTCTTGGTGCTTGGGGGGGGGGGAGTACAACAGTGGGAGGGCTTCTAGTGTCCTGGTCCCACTGCTGGACCTCCTGATGGCATCTGCCATTTTTGGCCACTGTGTGACAGAGTGTTGGACTGGATGGGTCATTAGCCTGATCCAACATTGGCTTCTCTTATGTTCTTACTTCAGAGTAAATGCTTTATTATTCTACCGTACTGGTCGGCCAAGGTAGTAAGTAGTTATTACTCATAATCCAGATGCCCCCTTGAACCTCAGAGCTTTTAAAAAAAAAGTTGAATGGCAGTCAGTTTCCCACACAGCTGAATCTTCACCAGTTTGTTAGGTTTGTGGGGCTGAAGTTAAAATGATAGTAAAAAGCCATTTTCGTCTTCACATCTCTGGAGCATGGCTAGAATTTTTCAATTATATAATGGATTTGGGAACAGAAATATGTCCTGAATGTTTGTTACCACCCAGCAGTTGTTAGGATGCAAAAGAGAAGATCAAAGACTTGAAGTAAAGTTAATACATAGGACATTCAGTTTCTGGGTTCATATAACCAATCTTTTAAAAATATGTATTTAGAGTTATAATAGCACCCTTGAAGAAAACAAACTAGAGAAAGAACTGTATAAAAAGGAACCAAACACTGTGGAGAAGAAAATACATCTGAAAACTTAAGGAACTAGAAGAAATAGCTAATAAAGTTTAACAGAGGTACTCAAGAAAAGGCTATATTCAAAATTGTGGGCTATATTCAAAATTTCAGAAATTAACAAACATAGCTTGGCTTTGCACAGTCATGAAGCAGTCGAGCTGTATGAATAAATCACTTTGGGGACCCCTATTTAGATTATCCAGTGGTTGGCATTCAAACATTTTTGGCATTCAAACAGTTGCTTTTTCCTCTAGCTAAGTTGTTTTGAATAGTACTACCAGTCACACCAAATTTAGATAATTTCTAGTGTATGTTTATCCTGTCCTGTCTCTACGGATCTCAGAGCAGCACACAGGGTTCTCCTTTTCCTGTTTTATCCTTACAACAGTCCTTTGAAGTATGGGGTCAATTGATACTGTGATGCTACTTCTTACAGTGCTGTTTCTTATAGTTCTGACTCTTATTATGAGGACAGTGGAGGTGGCAGGCAACATTTTGCAGGGTGTGTTCAAGGGGAGGAATAGGTGACTGTAAGATGGTTTACCAAATACCATGCAGATCAGTCAGCCTTCAGAAAGAGAGGTATATTGTATGTGCTCACTGGTACTGTTCTTGGGTCCATATCTGAAAATTTTCTTTCCCCTTGGAATGGAACACTACAGAGGCTCAAAGGCATTCAACCCCTAGGTGCCAGGAATTGTGTGAATAAAAGTAACAACTCTACACCACTCAGGTGTACAGCTGCTGTAAGTTCTTGTTCTGGAGACATCGTTGTGATCTGATGTGGGGTGCTGTCCTCTATGAAGTTTTTGGGAAGACCTGAACTATGAAGTCTTCTAGAAGACATGCCTTTTTGTAATCAGCACAACTCTCTTATGCTTTCTTGTTCCACTGAATTGCTTGAAATACTTTACTGTTTGATATTTGACCAAGTGTCAGGCTTTTAGACTGGTCAAAATCAGCTTTTTTGTTTGTTTGTTTTGCAACAGCAATCACTTATTTTTAAGTTACTCTATTACAGATGTAAAATGCAAACTTGCATTTTAAAGTATTTTGACATTTACAATAGTAAATCCTGTATGAGATGTAAATTCCTATTCTTCACAATGGGTCAAACTGCAGAAGGAAAGCACTTATACAGTAGCAGGAACTCTGTTTATAGCAGTTAGAAATGTGCAAGGGTTGTATGCCTGTTTCCAAGGAACACCCAACATGTTTGGGATTAGAGATTCCTGTTTTGGCTTCTGATTAATGTGCTTTGTTTGCTTTTTACAAGGGGGTGTTCCCCCATCTGGGTATAAAGCAGATTCTAATGTGTTGTATCAAAAAGCTAGAAAAGCATTTTCAGTATATAAAATGTCTACAGCAGAGTAGAAATTTGAAAGACTTTTTTGAGGTGTGTTCTTTTTCATATACAACCCCCCCCCCCCTTTCTCAGATTAATTTCTGGTTTAAAAGTCTGACTAGAAATATATAGTTGTGCCTCTTTCCTTGTGGAACAGTTCACTAGAGCCAGTCATCATTGTCTTGTGAAGTTTTCCCTGAGGTTCAGCTCTCCATAGAAAGCTTCTTGCTAGTGCCTTTCTCACTTTCATGCTTTGTTAGTGGTTAGCATGACAACATGACAAATTTGTTAGTGCCCAACATGACAAATTCTGTTTAGTGCTTACCCTTTGTACCAAAATCAGAGTTAGAAGTGGGTTTTCTATGTAGAGACTAACCACCACTTTTGACACTGCACCAGGCTATGGTTAAACAGGAAGCAGCATGTAAGGAAGTTGGGAAGGACAGCCTGCATGAGGAGCCTGTAGTATGTTTCTGCTCTGAGATGAGTGCACATGAATAAAAACATGGTTGAAAACTGTTTTCAGTGCTTTAATTGGAGAAAAAAATGGAGTGGAATGATGGAGTCTGCCCAGCTGCATCTTTCTGGTTGAAGGGATGTGTTGCAGATCATGGATCTGAAAGATTCAGAATACTGTTGTGTAATGTAGATCAAAATAACATTACCT